>CAJNIZ010000257.1:2412-32568 GCA_905231905.1 Symbiodinium pilosum | reverse complement strand
TTGCGCATCCATGCCTGCATAGGTGATCCGCTTTATTGGGACTGGGACACAGGCCACCGGGACCGGGCCACCGGGACCTACCCTGAATCCGAAACCTACGATACTTCCCTTTCAAATGTCCATATTCTTTCAATTCCTCTGAAGCCCCCATAGACAGTTATCCTCCGTTATCACTAAACTCTGAACCCTTATATGAGCTACAGTCTAAACTTCTAGTATCCCCCTTAGTAACCCCTTTCTAAGGGTCCAAGGACCCAAATAATAGGGTTTTAGGGCCCAAATACTATTAATATTATGGTATTTGGGCCCTAATACCCTATTATTTGGGTCCTTGGACCCTTAGGGCGAGCTCTAAGGGCGAGCTCTAGTCTAGACTTCTAGTCTCCCCATGAGTAACCCCTGCAGTGATTTCAACCGCCCCCACCGCGGAGGATGAGCGAGTCGCAATCGGCCGCCACGCTCGGAGCCTTGCTCGAATGACAAACCATTTACACGATTTAGGAATTCAGCGCTCCAGGGGTTAGGGTTTAGGGTTTAGGGTTTAGGGTTTAGGGTTGAGGGTTGCAGAGTTTGATGGCTTGGGGGCTACCGCTGTTAGGATTGCTGGGTCCAGGGCTGAGGGTCTTCTGGCAAGATTCGATGTCTTCTCAAGCTTCTCTACGCATTTTAGTCTACAGCATGCTATAGAGTTCTCCCTAAACCCCTAAACCCTAAACCCCCAAACCCTAAATCATCCTAAGCCCGAAGCCCCTGAACCCTAAACCGCCTGACGGCCGTGTGGACGCACTCCCAAGCTTGGATGGAACCGGTTCTGTCACAAGACAACTAGTTTTTTTGTTTTGGTCCTTTTTTTCGAGGCTCCATGTTAGTATCCAGGGGGGTTAGGGTTTGGGGGGTACTACAAAGAGGCTTGAGCAGAATAGTGCTGTTGTACTTGAAGGATTGTCATCAGAGATTCGGGCCATCAAATGGCTAGAATGGCGTCCTCAATTCGTGAGTCAGGTTAAGCACAATCCTGCTAGGCCTTAAAAATTCGGTATGCAACCTCAGTTTCCATGTCATGTTGCATGTTATTTTCCATTTGATTCTCCATTATTTGCTTGATCCCCCTAAACCCTGACCTAAACCTTAAGGCCCTAAACCTTAATTCCAAGTACATCCTCAGGATGGTCGGGGCTTGGAGTTGCTGTTTTGGGTAGTGAGAACCCAAGGACTTCAAATAGTCAAGAGTACCTAAACCCCAAAAGTATGCAAACATAATAGCCCTCAACCCATAATGATAGCCATAAAGGCCATTATTTTACATACTTTTGGGGTCCAGGTAGGTACCATTCATTCGCATAGACCTTAGGGCCCCAAAGTCGGTCTACACTTCAGAAAAAAGGCAGCCAGATTGCACCGCGCTCAACTTTTGTGCTTGACTACATAAACAACTTGCTGCTGGTGGTTAATAGGGAATACGAGAATCCAATCCCGCTAGAATCCCTACAGAATTTTTCCCTCACTCCCTACTATGCAGCAGTAAGACAACTGCTTGCACAGGGACGTGGCAAGCATACGGAGAGCCTTTTTACCCATCAGAAGATAAAGATTGATGCAGAGACAGAGCCAACGGGTATCAAGAAAGGTATCACTCAAAAGCATTCCCAAAGGGTACATGTAGCTACGTGGTATATACGTAGCGCTCAAAAGGGTTCTCATATATGATCTATTTTAGAACCCAACTATATACTCAAATCGTTACATGGGCCATTTGGGATTGTGGTACATATCTAAGCGATGACGAAGTTCAGGATGGCAATTGTGGGTCTAGGTTTAGGGTTTAGGGGAACAATTTTCCTTGGTGACCAGGCCGGCATTTGAACTGCCTCTCAGAAGCTTGGAGGATTCCGTGAGCAGATTATTGCCCCCAATAATGGAGAATCAAGCGGAAAAGAACATGGAACATCAAATGGAAACTGGGGTTATATAGGGGTTAAGGGATACTTATGAGCTACTGTCAATAGTAGGGTTACCAAGGGTAGTGGGCCTTCCTACAATTTACTTACTATAGTGCCTAATACATTCCCTAATAAGGAGTCCATGTCCATGTATCAAAGGGAAATATTGACTCTAGCTCACATGATTCTTGGGGTTTGGAGTTTCGGGTTTGTCTGTAACAACAGTATATAAGAGGAATGGGATTAGCCACCCCATCAGCCAGACACATGTTTGCAGTTCAGAACTCTTTTGGAATCTCGGATAGAAGTTCATACAGCTACCATGAAGCTTTACATTGTTTTTGAGGTCCCAGACACAAGCAGGTAGGTCCTGGTCTTCAAGTTTGCCGCCCTAAACCCTAATCCCTCTGAACCCCGAGTTCTCGATGTGAGAACCCGTACTGCACCCGACCTCTGCTATTGTGTTTCTCAAGCTTTAGCTTCTGAACCCAGACTAGGGCACCGTATTCCAGATGTAATCCCACATATCCCTAAAATCCCCAAAAGGGCTGTGGATTTTGATAACCTCCAAATTCCCAAATTTCATACATGGTTCCAGTACTTAGGAATTGGAGGAATGGAATTTTCTAGCCTATATCATCCCCTACAGTTGTCCCTCTAACAACATTCCTTCATTCCGAAAAGCCTAAACTTTATAGCCTAAACCTTAAACTCTGAACCTTAAATCTTAAACCCTGAACCCTCAACCAAAAACCCCAACCCTAAAGCTTAAACCCTAAAACCCCAAAACCCTGAACCCTGATTCCTAAAGGCCACACCCTAAAACCCGAAATCCTAAACCCTGAACCCTAAATGTTAAACCTTAAACCCAGAACCTTAAATCTTAAACCCCAAACCATAAAACTTAGACACTGAACCTTAAATCTTAAACCCCAAACCATAAAACCTAAACCCAGAACCTTAAGTCTTATACCCTAAACCCTGAACCTTACATCCTAAACCCTAAACCTTAAACCCTGAGCCTTAAATCCCAAACCCTAAACCCTGAACCATCTCATGAGTAAAGCCACTCAGGAGCCTAGCGCCCTACATGGCAGATCCAGACCCAAGGGTGCGGATTGCGGCACCTCGACAGTGACTGCCGCAGGGGAGTTTGGGGGTGTTTAGGGTTTAGGCTTGGGGGTTTAGGGTTCATGGTTTAGCATTTACAGTTGCGGGTTTAGGCTTTGAGGTTTAGGCTCAATTAAGGGTTTAACGTTTTGACATTTTGGTTTTTTGCTGGAGGAAATCTTGCACGACTCAGGATCCCAAATGCATTGTATTTCCCAAAGAGGGCATTTTAGGGTGGTACAAGTGCAAGGCTTCCTAAACACTAAACCCTGAACCCATGGACCCTTTGGGTGGCCACGCTAAGCCCCAGTCACAGGCGAGTAGTATTTTTTGGCCAGGGAGATTATAGTCGACGTGTATCCTCCTTTTGCGTATAGGAGCTGATAAAACCCTACGCCCTAAGTCCCATAAACCCTAACTCCCACTTAGGTGGTGGAGGCCGTCACAAGCATCAAGACTTTCGACCTCACATGCCTTAAGGTGCCAAAGAGATCCTCGGCCTTTTCTTGCTTCAGGGTTTTGGGTTTAGTGTCATGATTTAGTCTTGAGGCTTTAGGGTTTGGGGTCTAGGATTTGATTGCGCATTTTGGTCCTTATCCTATTGACTCCCAACAATCCTAGGACCCCCCAACAGACAGATTTGCAAGGGCAAAGTAACTAAGTGTTTTGCATGGATTTAGAGACTTTGGTTCCAGGGGCTGCGCCGAATGCGAGTCCTGTACCGCTGGATTTGAGCCAGAAACGTTCGTGTGGGTATGTTTTCCAAAGTATCCTGTGCCCCAGGAAAGTCACTTCGCTTGCCTCCCCCCAAAAAATGCGTGGGCCTTCTTCTGTTTCTTACTAGTTCAGGCGGAATGTGGCTTCGCCCCAGAGTTCGAGTTCTTGTGCTTCCCATGAAAATTTGAGGGTTCTTGGAGGTGTCCAGAAATTAGGTGTACCTTTTGGGAGGTCCCCATAATAAGGACTAAATATTTTGGGGGTCGAAATTGGGGTCCCCCTTGAAGGGAAACTACGCCTGTTTGATTTTGGACCCTGCAGGCTTGAGGCAAACCGCTGAGAGTTGCTGTCTGTAATCCCTGGTGAATGGAGTCACTGTCCAAACCTCTCAAACCACTAACCTCAGAAGTGTGCTCCTGTTTAAACTTGACTTTTCTCCTGCGTGGAACTGAAATTGAGTGAAGCTGCTAGTAGGTCCTAAAACACAAGCCTACAACAAGTGTTTTCGATTAAGGTTCGCGATTACAAAACCGAGTTTGAAGCTCAGATGGGCTTTTCGTGGATAGATCTCAAAAAGGCATCCAATATAGACAAAATAGGGGGACCCCAATATAGACCCACAACTATTTTATTCCTTATTGTGGGGACCCCCGAAAAGGTACCCTTAATTTGGGGAAATTCCGAATATAACCCTATATCCTATATCTACTTAAGGGGGACTATAACCCCATATTGTAGGAAATTCCCAATATAGACTCCATGCTGAAGGAATGATCCAAGAGGACGACCTTCATTTGCTCGTGAATTCCACTGAGAAGCTGAACGTATCTCCTCCGCATGGCTCTTGTCATTTTGAGGCTTAGGGTTCAGGGTTTAGGGCTTAGGGTGTAGGGATTAGGGATTAGGGTTTAGGGTCTAGGGGTTAGGGTTTAGGGTTCAAGCTCGGGGGTTCAAGGGTCAAGGGTCTACTCTCTATAGTTTAATTATTAATGTCCCAAAGTAAGGGCACCCCAAGATTGACAGATGCCAAAAACTATCATCCTTATTAGTGGGACAAAAAGGTATCTCTAATTTTGGGAACCCCCCCTATAGGGAGGCGTAGGGTTTCTCCTCGTGATTGTGTGATAGACCTGGCAGATTATTCTGTTTCCGGATGCATCTCACAATCGTGCCCCTGCCCCTCTCTCCTCACGCCCGACCAAGAGATCTAAGAAACCTCTGCATGCGCCAGGCACGCCCCTGAACTCAACTCTTCAAACAGGATGGGGCATGCATAGCCTGCCCTGCTTCTTCCTATTCTGGTTTATTTCGGTGTAGGCGTTTAGGGGTTTAGTTTCTTGCCTCGGCATTCACGTTTGACAAGCCCGCCCCTGCGCCGAGGTTGTGCATTTGGCAGCGCAGCAGCCATATCCGAACGCTCTCTACATGCTCCTTGCTCGTCGAATGCAAGTTGTCCAAAACGCCTGTTGCCATAAGGATGGCTCTCGTTTTTGGTTAGGATCTCTCTTCAAGGAGCTGTATGCCCACGGGCCTTTCTTTACAAGGAGACTTACAACAACCCCCCCCCCCCCTATCATATGCCTGAGCATTTCAGATCCTTTTCTTCGGGTACCCAGACCCCTCCAAGAATCCAAATTGGAATTTCCTTATTATCGCCGAGGTTCTCCAAAGTAGTAGTGGTATCAGGTTTTTTTAGGGTTCCAGATCCTTTACCGGATCTGGGTAAGGACCTAGTGTTCTGTAGCACAATAGGACGAAACTTGCAGTTGGTTCAAGCTAGCTTTCCAGTAAAACCCTTTCAGCCGTTTCGGGGGTCCAGGTTCCTTACACAGGTGCCCAAGCAAAGGAGCCCCTTTCCCCTGAACCCCAAAACCCTCAACTGCCGTAAAGCCCTATAGAACCCTAAGCCCTAAACCCCAAACCCGAAAACGCCCTAATATACATTGTACCCGCAAGAGGCCCCAGGAAGGTTTTCTCAGTTTTCTGTTTGGTAGTAACTCACGGAGTCCAAATCATCATCGCGATCCTGCATCATTCGGGTTTAGGATATAGGACTGGTGGTAGGGCCTCAGTACTGCCGAGTGGCTGTGGGTGATAGTGTCACAGAGGTCCGAGTTCTCTATGGTACCTGCAGAATGCATCAGGTCTGTCAGCCCACCTGAGTGCTGCGACCCCAAATTTACACTAAACCCTAAAACCTAAACCCTAAAGACGTAGCGCATACTTGGTTCGAGTCTTCAGCCTCTTCCTCGGAACCGATGCCAACTGCAAGCGATAAAACCACAGCCGAAGACCCCAACTCGAAGTCCAAAAGCTCCCGACCCTGCAAAGGGAATGAAAGGCCTCGATAGGTAGGTTTCCTGGCAGGTCTCCATGGACTTTAAGCCCCCTGCGGGGTCCAAGTACCCAATAGTCATATTGTTACGCATAACCTATACTATAGTTACTAGTATACCCAAATAGCTGGTACTTAGACCCTCTGGGCCTCTGAGGTTCAGATAACCTAGACCCCTGATTAGTAAACCCCTGCCCTTAAAAAGGATTATAAAGCGGATTCAAATATTAAGGCCCTTAAAGGGAGGGGGTTTATTAAGGAGATTTTTGGGCCCATGTGCTTTTGAAACTTGGGTCCCCTGAGACGGTATAAGTAAGCCCTACTACGGTGTATGGATGCAAGCTGGCAAGACCGTGGGAAGGAATCACCTTCCCGAATAAGCTGCACCATCCCTCCTTGTAATGAATACAGGGCCCTAAAACCCTATTATTTGGGTCCTTGGACCCATAGGGCAGGAGTATCCATTATTGAAGGGGCGGGGGGCGTTCTTCTTTGGGGGGGTGTTCCTACATTTGGGTGCATCCCTCAATCTAGCTTGTGTCTGTCTACACGCTTTCACTGGGGGTTTCCTCCAAAATGGATTTGTGCCTTCGCTTACCATAAGCCAACCCCAAAAACAGCAAAAGATATTTTTTGGGAGGGATCCAGGGCAGAGAGACAAAATCCCTAGGGGCCACGCATTTGGAGAAGCCATTCGGTCTAGAGTTTCAATCGTTTCTCGTGTCGCAAGCGCTTCGAGACTGGATTTTCACACAGCTTCCCCCTTGAGCACTTAGGGCGCAGGGTTTAGGGCTAACAGATAACCAGCCTAACAAATGTCAACCTACGTCAGCCAAAAGCAGGCCCTCTCTACTCACTGCCCAGACCCCCTACAAGATCCAACAACGGAACCTCCCTGTAATTCACTAGGTTCCCCAATGTAGTAGTGGGATCATGTCTTGGGCGTTCCATGCTTTGGATCTTTTAGGGAGTCTGGGATTTAAGTTCTTGCTACCCTTGACCTGATGTCGAGAGACTTCGGAGGGCACGTTTAAGTTGCAGCCCAGGGCTTGAGGAACCTTATATCAGCATTATTACCTGCTTGCAAAGCATGGGTTGTTGAAATTATGGTCTCTTTGGTGGGTCCCATGATAATGCGGCCCAATACATGTGTATACACGCAAGTCTTAGATGCGCAAAGAGCCTTGGCTGTCTTTCGCTCCCCTGACAATAACCGCGATCCCACACTGCCCGCAAGCAACGTGAGCCATTGCCTGCGAGGCTTGCCACAGGTGTCGACTGGGCGCTCGATCCGACCCTTTGTTTTGCGTTTGTGTAGGGGGTTGACGGTTTAGGTTTTGGGGGTTTGGGGGTTAACGTCGTCGTTAGGGTTTCAGACCGAGAGTCAGGATTTAGATTGTAGCGTCCTGGCATCAGAGGTTCTTCAAAGTTACAGGTCCCCCTTAATTATTCCCAAATGAGCCTCATCAGCATTTCAGACGCAGCCTATATAGGCATCAATCATGTGAAGGTCCCTAAATCATAACCCCTGGCTACAACAACTACACAATGAGGGAATACATGACGTGGGGTTATTGTCCCCCTTAAGTAGATATAGGGTTTAGGGTTTAGGGTTACATGGGGGTTTCCCAAAATTGGAGGTACCATGTTGAGGGTCTCCATGATAAGGACTATAGTATTTGGGGGTCTATATTGGGATACCCCTATTTTGGGAAACTATCATCTAGGGATTACATTCCTTTAATCCCTGCAGCAAGCCGCCAGTAGGTCGACTTGGGATTGCAGCGAGTTGCGGAGACGGCTCGTGCAGACCTTGCATGCGGGTCTTCGCCAAATGCATCAAGGGCTTGCCGCAGAGCACACATGTACGCTGTTATTACAACTTGGATTTCCCAAGCCCCAGGCCATAAACCCTACACCCCAGACCTGAAACCCAAAACCCTTGAAGCCAAAACCCCAAACCCTAAACCTCAAACACTAAACCCCTATCCCCACAACCCAAAATCCTACACCCTAAACCCCAAAACCCACAAGATCCCCAAACCAAAACCCCAAACCCCAAAACCCTAAAAGCTAAACCCTACATAGCAGTTCCCATTTGATTTTCCATTATTCCCATTTTCCCTATGTTGCCCAACATTTTTTAGTAGTCTCCATGCTATTTCTCATAATGGACCAAAGGAAGGCTTTGCCCCAAAATCCTAAACCCAAAACCCTACACCCTACATGGGGGGATGTCAAAATTATGGTCCCTTGTTGGGTACCCTAAATATCAGGTGCCGTATAAAAATTGGGATCCCCAAAAGGACCCTAATTTTGACAACCACCCATATATGTAACCCCTATATTTCCCTATATGACCCCTATGTACCCCCTATATTATCCTATATCATCCATATATAACCCTGTATTATCCCTATAAACCCTAAACCCTATATCCTAAACCCTAAACCCTATATGCTAAACATCGTAAAGTGACTCAAGGAAGGCCTTGCGGGCTTTGGATGGCAAGGGTCGCAACGTTGCGCACATCGCTGTGAACAGCGGCCACCTGGAGTGCCTGGGACTTTCGGTTTCGGGCTTAGGATTTAGGGCTTAGGGTTTAGGGTTGAGGGTATAGGGTTTAGGGTCTCGGGTTTAGGGCTTTAGGGTTGAGGGTATAGGGTTTCGGGTTTAGGGCTTTAGGGTTGAGGGCATAGGGTTTAGGGTTTCGGGTTTAGGGCTTCAGGGTTGAGGGTATAGGGTTTAGGGTTTAGGGCTTAGGGTTTAGGGTTGAAGGGTATAGGGTTTAGAGCTTAGGGTTTAGGGTTGAGGGTATAGGGTTTAGGGCCTAGGGTTTAGGGTTGAGGGTATAGGGTTTAGGGTTTCGGGTTTAGGGTTGAGTGTTTATAAAGCTGCAAAGTTTAGGGTTTCGGGTCTATGAGGCTTTTGGGTCTGGGACTTTGGGTTTCGGGCTTAGGGTTAAGGGCTTAGGGTTTAGGGTTTAGGGTCAACATTAGGGGAGGGGATTAGTAAGGAGGATTTTTGCGGGGTGTCATGCATGACGGGGCCTCAGTGTTATGAGACTGCAAAAAAGATGCTGGGTCTTCTTTTGGTTTAGGGTTTAGGGTTTAGGGTAACATCCTACTGGATAATTTCAAAAGCTCTCACAGTGCATTGTGTGTTGACAAGACATTAAAATCGATAGAAGTCAATGTGTTGTCCAGCGTCGTTGCAGAGAGCGGGCATGCTTGGGTTGCCAGCGCCTTGCACATTGTACACACAGAGTGTTGCCCCCCTGAAACAGATCAGAAATGGCTGTATTATAGTCTGCATACATAACTACAATACCGATGTGTATACATATACACATAGCATGCACGCATGTATGCACATGTATATATGTGTGTGTATGCATGCCTATATAGATGGAGAACGCCTCACATATTACAGCCGGTAACGTAGTAGTTGCAGGCTGTTATGGAAAGTGCGGGGCATGGATTTCAGGCATGTAGGGGAAGCTTTGCTGGGGCCCTTAGCTCTTAGCAAGCCACCCTGTCCCAGACAAACATGGAAGCAATATGGTCCGCTTTTCTTGAGACCACAATAGTCTTTGTAGGGCCTGGTTTGGGCATCTCTTACTTTGGGTGAGCCTCAACCCCATACATTACTATCAGTACTATCGGATATCCATAGATTGCTACTCGTATTCTCAATATACACCCCTAGCTACATTCTATATCATGCTTAAACAAAGCCTGTTCGAGGTTTCATGTTAGTGTCAGGGAGAGGAGACTACACTACACCTCAAATCCTCGACCTGAAGCCTTGAACTATACACCCTAACCTCAAACCCTAAGCCCTTAACCTCTAAACCCTTAACCCGCAACCCTAAACCTGAACCCTTAACACAGATCCTGAAACCTCGAATCCTAAACCCGGCACCCGAAACCTCAAGCCACAAACCCCAAAGCCCTAAACCCAGACTCTGAAACCTTAACCCAAGGCCCTAGACTCCAGACCCAATTCCTGCACATGGGGAAAAAGCCCTAAACCCTGATCCTGAACCTTAAGCCCCTAAACCCTAAGAAGCCCTAAGCCCTAAGTCCCAGACCCATTTTCTGCACATGAGCCATTGTCTAAACTCCTAGTATCCCCCTTAATAACCACTATAGTAGTCCCCTATATAATCCCCGATATGACCCCCCTTTAAGGAGTTTAGACCCTAAATCCTAAACCCTAAACCCCAAATAGTAGTTTCCAATTTTTTCCATTATCCCAATATAATCCCCTATATAACCCCCTTTACGGAGTTTAGACTATAGCTCACATGGAGAAAGAAACCACCAAGGTGCCTTGCGATGATGGCCAGGGGCTCAGACTCACACTGCCAAAGGGATCTAAAAACAAAATCCCCTAGATCCCCTTTAGGGTTCAGGGTTCAGAGTTTAGGGTTTAGAGTTTAGGGTTCAGGGTTCAGAGTTTAGGGTTTAGAATTTAGGGTTCAGGGTTTAGGTGGTTTTAGGGGGTTTTGGTTTCAGGGTTTCTGGGTTCAGGGGTTTCGGGTCTAGTTCCCCTACAGGGTGATGCTTCCTAGTTTGGGCTAGCCAGCGTTGCCAGAAAACTTGTGGCACCCACTCATAACCCGTGACCGTTCAAACAACCCTGAAACCCTAAACCCTACTATGGGCGTTGTAAGGTCGGAAACCCCCAAACCCTAAACCCTAAATCAACCGTGACCCTATTTTAATTACACCAAGGTCAAAACAAACCCTAAACGCTAAACCCTATATACCTTCACCGGAACCCTGATTGCATAATTATTAACCCCTAAACCCTAAACCCCAAACCCCTAAACCCCATAAACCCCGAATTACCCCAAGGTCGGAGAGCAAAAGTTGCCCAGAGCCAGCCTCATGCTGAAAGACGCTGAAGGCCAAACCTTGGCTTTGTTTCCCTAAGCCCCTAGGGGCTTAGGATTTAGGGGCTTGAGTTTAGGGATTAGGGTTTAGGGTTTAGGGTGCAGGATTTAGGGTTTAGGGATTAGGGTTTAGGGTTTAGGATATGAGGGTATGTGAGGCTATATTGGGATGGTGGAAAAGGAAATGGAAACTACAGTTTAGGGTTTAGGATCAGGGTTTAGGGTGCAGGATTTAGGGTTTAGCGTTTAGGTTTGAGGGCTTAGCGTTTGGGGTTAAGGGTTTAAGGTTAATACAAGGCACAAGGGGTGGTGCCATCCAGTAACAGAACTGGACTTTATGACGCCCAAAATTACAGGTTCGAGGACTTATAACTTATTCCCCCATTAGCCACCCTACATCTCAAAGTCCTGCAGCAAGCTATTGCACGATGGGCTTATTAGGCTGCATAATTTCTTTTAGTGATCCTAGTAGGAGTAGGTGAAGCGGCTTGTAGCCTTCATTATTCCGTTGACTGCAAAAACGACAGAAGCAAGACGATAACAATTTGGTCTTAGACCCTAAGAGGAATAGGTTTGGGTTACTTGGCCGCTTCACACGGCAGTGGGGGTGGGTGATGAATGACATGTTCTTCCACAGACAGGCCATAGCTGCACCTCGCAGTGAACGATGCAAGAATGCATGGTCTGTATAAAGACTAATCATCATTGCCACCGCGGCACTTCACGGCACGCCCTAATCTCTAAACCCTAAACCCTGTACCTAGCTGACTCTGCAGAGGCAGAACTCCGGTCCACTATGCAGCCCTGAATGGGGACTCCGCCAGTCCCTGGTCGAGAAGGGTTCAGGAGCTTAAAGAAGGGTTTTGGCTTTAAGGTTTAGGGTGGAGGTGAGGGTGGGGGGTTCGGGGCTTAGGGCTTGCGGTGTCCCAGGAGGGTTTGTATAGGGAGTACATATATATATATATGATCACAATTTAAGGATGAGGGTCGTTTGAGGGTTCGGGGTGTAGGGTTGCTCGGAGGGTTGGGAGAACTTAATAAGCGTTAGCATGTATCATTTTAAGGTTAAAGTCTAGGGCTCAGGCGTGCAGTACTCTTTTTGGCTCGGTTATTTGTTGCATGGCAATCCATGCGATCCGCATTCTCAAGCTACTAGCCCCGCTGACTTCCAAGTATAGTGGCCTAACAGATGCCGCGGTGGACCTTTTCATAGCGGTAGCAAGCAGAGGACAGGCCGAGGCACATCTGCAGGTGCCCCTCATAGGACAGGACCCTCTAAACAAGCTGCAGGTTCCTTATGATGCCGTTCTGTTGGTCCTTATTAGAGGGTCGGCTCCATTTCTAGGAATCTACTGCCCAATCTTTGGAGACAAGACTTTCTAGACCAAAGTTGTCTGATCCTGGTTGGTTTTTGAGTTAAGCTTTGACTTCCCTAAAAAAGTATGGGATCTGCATTCTGATGATCGTTCAGCCGGGCGCTTGCAGAAGTCAGAGTTCGAGTTGTGTTGTCCCGCGCATCACTATATAGAGTGTCCTAATCACAGGACTAGAAGCCTGTGATTCTGGGCCCATAACCGGGCTTTTGGGTGTCTAGTACAACGAAACCAGGCAGGAAGAAGGTGCGCTGACAGATGAACACTGCGCATATACGTGAGTGTGCGTAAACACCGATAATTGTATGTGTTGCCCCCTTATGGATCCACTTCTGAAGCTAGAGAAGCGGAAAGATACGCTTGATGCTCAAAACCTACCTGGCTTAGTTGTGGAAGAACACAATATCCTCCAGGTATACGGCATTATATACACGGGGTCATGCAGGACTTCTGGACAACTTGCAGGGCCATAGTGTCATAAATTGAAGCTACCTGAGGAACCCCTAAACCCTAAACCTTTTAAACCATGAGCTCCTACACCCCTCCAACCTCTGAATCCTAGGCCCTTGAACCCTAATCCCTTTAAATCCTAAGCCCCGAAGCCTCTAAACTATTCGAGTCCTAAGCTCCTAAACCCTAAGCCCTCTGAATCCTGAGCCGCTAATCCCCAAAGCCCCTGAACCATTTAAATCCTACCCCTTTAACCCTTAACCCTCTAAACTCTGAGCCCATAAACCCTCTAAGTGCTTAGCCCCTAAGCCCCTAAACCCTCTAGACCCCAAGCCCCTAAACCCTCTGGAAGCCTAAACCCCTAAACCTTCTAAATCCCAAGCCCCTCAACACTCTAAATGCTTAGCCCCTAAGCCTCTAAACCCTAAACTCCATGAATCCTTAGCCTCTAAACCCTAAACTCCCTAAACTCCTTTCCACTGGAATGTTGATGCCTCAGAGGTCTGCGAGCGTTTGTGGATCTGGCGTGCCTGACCCCAGGGGAGTTGTGACTTTGGCTGCACAAAGGGAGATCAGGTTTGGTTTAGGGTTTAGGGTTTAGGGTTTAGGTTTGAAATTTAGGACTGAGGTTTGGGGTTTAGAGTGTAGCATTTGAAATTTGGGGTTCAGGATTTAGGGTTTAGGGTGATTACAGCGCCCATTAGTTGGGACTCACATGGACCAGAGCAGGGAATCCCGCATTTAGGGATCAGGGCTTTGCCTTTAAGGTTGACGGAGCCTGAGGGCTACATAGACCATAATCTAAATTCTTTGAAGGGGGTTCTAAAGGGGACTACTATGAGGGTTCTCAAGTGGGATACTAGGAGGTAGGACTATAGCTTATGCAAAATGCAGGAATCTCTAAGGGGAATGATACTGGCCTCTGAAGGATTTTGCTGGGATGATTTTGAGAAGGGTTTAGGGTTTAGCTAGTCTCTGAGGAATGTGGTCTCCTTGTATGCGGGGCCGTTCTGTGAGGAATCTCGTTGCTCAGGGCATACTCTACAGGACGGCTCCATACGTATCTTAGGCCCAGCGTATCTACACGGGCAACCATGTGGGCAGAATTTGCATCCTGATTAGGTACTTGGGCTCTTAAAGACTCTTCGCTATGCAGCCCCTTTAAATCAAAGGGCTCAAAAGATGAGATAAAGGAAGGTGGGGTATAGGAAATAAGTCCCAATATAGTAGAGTATATATCAAGGATCCTTTAACCCAGCTACCTTCATCCCACCTTTTGTGCGCGGTTTGAAGACATCCCAGTATGGCAATTTGATAGGGAGTGAGCGCTGTAGCGTTGCAGCTGGCGCTGCTGCTGCTTTGCAAGGTGTCCCACTTAGTAACAGTTGGATCATGGTCATATTCTGTGAGCCATAGTCTAAACTCGTTAAAGGGGCTATATAGGGACTATTTTATAGGGGATTACTTTGGGGGTTATAAGGGGGATGCTAGGAGTTTAGACTATGTATATATCAAGCCCATATCACAAAATTCGACTTATTATGGACGGTTGCTGGCTGCTGCTTCTACTGTTCCTGCTACTTCACACCCGTTTTCGGGCGGAGGAGGCAACTGCTGCTTGTTCTTCAAAGACCTGTTTTGCTACACTTTTATCTTATGTTGCCTCACTGCTTGACCCTTAGCCCTATCCTGTGGCGCTTTGCGTCTATAATTGCTACATACATTGGGCCGTGAAGTCTAGAAATAGTACCTGCATGGACCTTTAGGGCTAAACACCACCAGAGGCTCCTCCGAACTTGCACCTGAGGACTTCGCCAGATAAGACGGGAAGTCATGCGGCTCACCTGGCCACCGCCCGGAAGTATTGGCGATTTTTGGGCGTGCTGGTCCCTTGTCGGGTGAAGGGTTCAGGGCTTATAGCTCAGAATTAGATGAAGACCTTATATTATATGGACGCTGGGCCCAAATAGCTTTGAATGTGAGTGCTCCCAGAGAGATACCCCTCAATCTTAAAGATATGCTACTATGGTCTACCAAGGTTAGGCATGATTTGTGGTTTCAATGGCTGATTGAGCGCTCTAAGCACTGCTTGTGTGTAGAGGCGTACTTTACAAAACTGGTATGTTCATGTTGTTCTTCATTTTGTTCCTGGGAACCGCATCAGCTGCAGGCGTTCAAGGCACAAAACGCTGAAGTTTACTTGGACTGTCTAGTATAGTTGTTGTTCGGGTTTGGTATGGCTTTGGGCTTAGGCTTTCTTTTGGTGAGGACCTAAACCGAGATGGTACCACATCGGAGGGTTGCCGACAGAGGGCCCGTCAACTTACAGTCCAACACTTCCCTAAGGGTCCAAATACCCAACAAACTAATTAGGTCCCCTTAAAAGGGGATATATAGGGGTATATAGGGGGTAAATTAGGGTATATAAGGTTTAGGGTATTTAGGGCTTAGGGTTTAGGGTTTAGGAAGTTGAGGGGTGTATTTAGGGTAGTAGGGGTTTTGTGCAAGTATATAGATAAAGAGTACTTGGTTGGACCCTGAGGGCTGTGAGAAAGTCGTCCCTTCATCTTGGTAAACCCTAAGGGTCCAAGTACATCATAATCATATACTTACCCAAACACCTGTACTCTAATGGCTATTAACCAACACCCAAGTACCTAATTATTGGGTACATGGACCCTAAACCCTATACTATCTACCCCAACATACCCCTATATCCCCTTTTAAGGGGACATAATTATTGGGTAAATGGACCCTCTGGGAAAGCAACTCCAAGGGTTGACTTATCCACAGCTTGGGATTGGGGATTGGGTCCCATTGGTTGTATTGGGGTTTTAGGGTTTAGGGGTTTAGGGTTTAGGCTTTAGGGGTTTAGGTATATTGGGGTTATATTGGGACTAATGGAAAAGAAAATGGAAACCCTAGGTCCCTTGAAAGGGGTATATAGGGGTCATATTGGGATAATGGAATATAAGTTGAAAACGGCATGAAGACTAAGGGAGATATTTGGTACCCCAAATCTTGACTTAACCGCCTGACCCCGGAAGTTAACCCCGAACCTTGCAGTATGGATGCCCTGCTGGCTTTGTTTGGGTCCTCTCCGCAATTGACTTACAGCCTCAGGACAGGTTGCAAATCTGCCTACAAATCATATGAGTGGTTGTCAAAACTATGGTTCCCTTTTTGGGTCCCTATTATAATGCGGCACCTAATATTTAGGCTACCCAAAAAGGGACCATAGTTTTGACAACCACCCATATACATGCAAAGGACAGGTCACACAAGAAGAGTGCTCCATCCCTACAGGCCCTGGACGTTGTAAGTCTAGAGGAAAATCCTAGAGCAGGTTACAGGATTGCCTGAGAGATGGATGCTAGGGTGTATATTGGGGTCATATAGGGATAATGGAAAATAAAATGGAAACTACTACATATTGGGGTTATATAGGGGATTATCTAAATGGAGGAGCTGGGGTTTAGGGTTTAGGGTTTAGCGTTAACCCTTGTTTCGAGAGGCTAAGGCCCAGCCCCTGAAAGCCCACCCAGGTGAACGACTGCGGTGTCTCCGTGGAAGCACTTTGTATGTGTCACTGGGCCTATCATTTCTGCCCCAATTTCACATGGAACCCCAAATACTAGGGGGTATGGGGACTACATAATGTTTAGGGTTTCGGGATATTACCGCAATAAGTTAAATCGACAAGAAATGGAACGTAAGATGCAAAGTGGATATAATGGCTTCTACGGTCATAAACACCCTGAACCCATAGATGCTAACAAGGGCCCACTTGGGGGTCGACATAGGGGTCCTTTGGGTCTAGTATAGTCCTGATATATATCCGAACAGGAGTTCCCGTAATTAAATATGTATACAGGAAATAATGAGTGTACCTAACATGGAAGCCCAAGAGTCCAAAATTGTCGGTACGAGGGCCACTTAGAGCACGCCGTACACTGTTAAAAAGGGGAGGCTGCACTCTTTGGTTCATGGTTTAGAGTTTAGGATTTAGGCTTTAGGATATAGGATTCAGGGTTTAGGGTTTAGAATTTACGGTTCCACTGCCTCTGACTGACTCTTTGCAGAGTACTGTGCAATAGACCTAAACCCTGAACCGCGTAGACTCTTGGCATTTCAATGATGCACATTCGGTTCCTCCAGGCCATAGCTGCTCTACTCATATAGTTCATACCCATGGGGGTAATATTAGGGCCATACTACGGTTATATAGGGATAATGGAAAATGGAAGCTGCTATAGGTACCCATCGGGGTATGACACGAGAGCTCAATTTCACCTTCCAAGGCCATATGGGATGTTTTTGGGATGTTTAGGGTGTAGGGGTTAGGGTTTTGGGGTTCAGGGTTTTCGGGTGTAGGGTTTAGGGTTTAGGGGTTTAGGGTGGCTGCATGGCACGGACCCATGAGCTTTACGCACCAAGATCTTAACAGGCCTTCAACCCATAAACCTTTACACCCATACACCCCTAAACCCACAAACCCCTAAATCCCTGAAACTTTAACCTGCTAGCTCTAAACCTAAACCCCTAAACTTAATAGACTGGACGAGGTGACACGGATGGCCGCAACGTTGCGCATCTGGCAGCCGCGAATGGTGACACGCAGACGCTGAGGTGCTACTATGGGTCCAGGGTTTATGGTTTGGGGTTTAGGGTCTAGGGGCCAGGGTTGATGCTTTGGGGTTTAGGGTTTAGGGCGGGTGCAGCATTTGGAGTTTACGGTGTTGGGTTCAGGGTTTAGGGTTTCAGAGTTCAGCCATCAAAATGACCGTTTAGGGCCAAAGGTTTAGGGCTAGTACATGGGGGCTGTTCAATGAGTGAAAGGACCCTACTTTGAGACCACTGCAAAACCAACACCATATCCACCAAAAGTGCTCACTAAACCTGCAAAACGATACAGGGCACCCTACATGAACGCCACCATAATCACAAATGAGTAATGTCGCCGCCGGCCTCTGTATCCCTGCGTATCCTTTCCCAGGTCTCCAGTTACCTAAAAAATGGGTTCTGGGTTCTGTATGCCCGACAGTTACATTGCCCAGTAGCCTGCTATTTAGGCAACTGGGAGCCCTAGGCTTCATATAAACCCTAAGTCCTATACCCTAAGCCCTAAACCCTTGGGGCTTTGTAACTGGGAGTCCCAGGGCTTTTGTATCTCAGATGAAAACAGGTACTTGGCCGAGAAGTGCAAGCTTCCCCTGTCTGCACTGGAGCAGCCAGACCATTGGTACGGCACTTAGTTGCGGAGTCCCTTCCCTAGAATGCGCACCCCCTCATTTAGGGTTTAGGGTTTAGGGATGGGGTATATGGTAGCATGGACAACCAAACTGGAAACCACTATAGCCTATAGTAGTTTATAGTGTTGAGGGCTCAGGGCTTAAAATCCCCAAGTCCCGGATGATAGATACCCCCGCCAGTATAGTACCATCATGTATTGGGGTGAACATTCGTTATTTGGTGGCAGAGGGAGTTTCGTGGTTTGGGGCAGGGGATTAGTGTTTCAAATAGGGGTGCTGCGGTGCCCAACGTAGGTCCCTTCAACGGGCTATAGAGATGCTATATGGGTTCAGGTTTTAGGGTTTAGCTTTTGGGAGTTTGTGTTTTGGTTTAGGGACGGTACGGCCCCCAAGAGGGAGAGAGAGAGATAGATAGATATACAAACAAATATATATATATATAAAGATATGTATACATGCCGGCTTATACAAGCAGAACAGAATGCCCACTCCTTCAACCACCAAACGACTTACCGGCGGTTAGAAGGGAACACGAGTATATGTTATATCGGGATTATATGGGGATTCCACTCCCTTGTTCCCTACTAACCCCGAACTCCCTAAGCCCTAAACCCTAAACACTCTACCTATTCATATATATATATATGTGTGTATGTGTATCTATGTGTGTATATATATATACATATATATATACACCCATACATATATACATACACACATATATATATACATACACACATATATATATATACATATATATATACATAAATATGTATATACATATATATATATACTTAGAGTACATTCTCTCATTCTCTACTAGCCACCAGAAGAAAGAACATGGTTGGTGCATGCCCCCATCCCTCAGGGGTGGCTGAGGATCTTTTTGTTAAGCGCTCCCGGCCAAGTAGACGTTAGAGTTAAGGGCTTAGGGTCTAGGGTTGCAAGGGTTTATAGGGTTAAGGGTTAAAGGTTTAGGGTTGGGGTACTGGATTTTAGGGTGTTTCGCGTTTAGGGGGCCCATAATTGGAACCTTGGACCCTATAGCGCCCTAAATGCGGCCGCTTTACAGGTTCCGCACGCCTGCGCACGACGCAGCGTTTGCAGATTCGCCCGGCTCCCCAGAATCGGTGCGGTTACGCGATTTGGGGTTCTGGGGTTTGGGGTTTATAGGGCTTAGCCTAAATAGCTTGAGTGGAAAACCCATATAAGATATAATTGGAACTTCAAGAGGTTCCCATATATGTAGTTTTGGGCCCGATGCTATATAGTAGTTTCCATTTGATGTTCCATTATCCCCATATATACCCTGGTATAGCACACTAGGCAATTTGACATGATTCTGCATCAGAGCGATCAAGAGTTGTCAGAGACTGGGCCGAACCACGGCGAGTGCCAAAACTTACCCAGCAAATATATCATAATCAGTATTCTCCAAAACCCAAGTACCTAATTATTGGGTACACGAACCCTCTGGGTTATGTACCATCTCCGATGCAGCAAGTTCGGCCAGGAATACTGAATTCAGGAGTCATTTCATTACTAGACTTCGAATCATCAGCACAGGTGAAGCAACAAACGTGCATAGCAAAGAACATGCACTTCTCATAGCCTGTACGGCCCAGCACAAAACTAGCTGCCAATCAATCCACGGCTTCTGCTTTAATTGCCCGTTGCATGAAGGAAAGCCCTAAACCCTAAACCTAAACCCCTAATTTCATCCCCAGCATTGCGGGTTACATAGAAACTACCTATACGGTTCCATTCTCCAGTTCCCAGCAATAACCCAATAGGTTGAGAATCGCGCCTCGTGAGAAAGTAGACACCTTCCCCATCATGACCAAAGGGTTTAGGGCTTATGGTCCCTGTGCAATCTCGAACCCTAAAACCCCAACTCCCTGAATATTCCGCTGGCAGCTCAAGTGGTAGCGAGGTGCTCATGCAAAGCCTCAGTAGCGCCCGCGCGCACTGCCAAGTGGAAGCCTCAAGCAAGTCAAGGTTAACGAGGATTGCAAATTAGGGTCTATGGTTTAGGGTCTATAGGGTTTAGGGTGGAGGGTTTAGAGTTTACGACATTGCGGCTTCATTCAATAGGAATGCAAGTATACTTGCAGTGTCTAGGGTTTTGGAGCTTATGCTAATCTAGGGCGCAGCCAGCCGCATGTGCTTGTCGCCCTTCGGGGTGGCATTTAACTAGCTTTCCCAACGGGTCTATGCAGGTATATACCATATACCGACTGCCCAAGGGGGCTCCCACCTCGCGGCCCAAGTGTATACTATAATGGGGTTTAGGGTTTAGGATTTAGGGTTTAGGATTTAGGGTTTAGGGAAAAGGGTTTAGGGTTTACCCTTCTACCTGTTTGAGTTTCGGGTTTCTTTCTATACCCAGCTAACCAGAAAGAAAAAAGCTTATCCTTGCTGTACTATGGTTTGTGGACTACCAAGGATTACGAATGCTCACCACCTTGGTGTTACCCAAAGCCCCCTATGTGGTTCGCTTTGGTAGTATGTGAACATCCCGTACCAAAAAAGTGACTATACCAAACGAAAAAGAGAAGCCTAAACCCTAAACCCTTGGGACATGCCTATTTGCACCCTTGGGCGTTGGATCACTTGCCAGCGGCTGCAGCTCCTGCCTGTTTCTTTGGCATCTATGGGCTTCTATATGACTAATTCCTGTATGTGCCTGGGTTCCCTAGGAGTCCCCACTGCTTTTTGAGAAGCCCTAAATTTTCGGATGGAACAAGGGCACTGCATGTTCATGGGCTCGGCCCGCAGTGAGGCATATACTTGGGGCCCAAAGAGGGTTCCATATAGCTACTCTAGGTCCCACAGATATAATATGCTATTATATACTCCCTGTATAGCCTTATATGAGCCATAGTCTAAACTCCTAGTATCCCCCTTCATAAGCCCTATAGTAATAGCGCTACCTGGACCTTTTTGGGATTTGGGCCTTGCTAGCAGGTTGTCATTCCTGTAGTCCTTAAGCCGCAAACGTCACAACTTGCCGTCTAGTCCACACACCTACATTCTCTTCCGTGAATTGCTCCTGAATGGCAATGCAAAAGCCCCAGGCCAGCAAAACGCGAAACTCTAAGCCCTAAAGCCTTTCCCTCAAACCGTGCAACCAAAACTAAATCCCAAGCCGAGACGTACATCCAAAACCGTGCGCTTTACGCCCGAAATCTTAAACCCCGAGCCCTGAACCCTAAATCCTGTAAAACCAAGCACTTAATCGTAAAACCTAACCCCAAGCCCGAAACCCAACACCCCTAACCCCTACATACTATGAAGTAAATCCTAAAGCAAATCCTAGACTCAAGGCTGAGGCTCCGCCCATAAGTTCAAACCCTAAGGCCTAAATCCTAAATCCTGAGCCTTAAGTCTCAAACCCTAAACCCATCTATCCTGCATGCACCTGACTTCCTAAATCCTTAACACTATAAAGTCTGAATCTTCCAATCTCAGGGGCTGTTCTTCTCCTGATAGCGGGCCATCGGATCGGCTTTCGCGGCAAGGAGCCGTGCCACACACCTGTTGGGGTTTTCAGGCCGCTCTCTTGACATTGAAATAACTCTGGGACCCCCAGGGATATATGGGGGTTTCCCAAAATTAGGGGTACCATTTTGGGGGTCCTAATAATAAGGACTGTAGTATTTTGGGGTCTGTATTGGGGTTCCC
This sequence comes from Symbiodinium pilosum, assembly GCA_905231905.1. Classification (NCBI taxonomy): domain Eukaryota; class Dinophyceae; order Suessiales; family Symbiodiniaceae; genus Symbiodinium; species Symbiodinium pilosum. The sequence goes on along the minus strand of CAJNIZ010000257.1, from coordinate 10,807 downwards.
TTATTTAGGGAAATTACCATATGGTAGATGGCACAAATCCTGCATGCCCTAAGTAATGTTGCACGTCCTTGAAACTTTCCGCGCCCAATGAATAGGGGCTTCCGGAAAATACAAATTACATGTCTTCAATAAGGCTCCCACGGTACTGAGGGCCTCGCGAGGCCTTGGGGATTTCCTTTAGAGGGATGGGCTGGATTCGGTCCTGTATTTTTAGGGCCCCAAGATCAAGACACACTTTTCAAGGCCTTCCCAACAATGGCCCGAAATTGAATAAGTGGCGGCCCATATTATTCAAGGTCCCTTCACTAAAGTCAGTGCCACGTTTCCTTATACCCTGGGAAGTACAATACAGTACAGTGGGTCATTCCTGTTTCTTCATATCAACCGTAGAATAGATCCCTGTCGAATTAGAAGAGTGCAAATGATGGAGAACAAAACCGGCAAGAACATGGCAACAAGAGGTGGGAAACTTGGTTTATGTAGGGGGTTGAGGGGGATTGCAATGTACGGCCTGAGGAATTAGACTAGGGCTTGGGGGAGTGTAGATTGAAGTTATGTAAGGACTACAGGCAGAGAAAATTACCATGTAGAGCTTCTGAGAGGACGGTGCTTACTAGAAATATAGGGGGATTGTGCTGAGACGTGAGACATGCCCAGGGTGTGTGGGAGCTCAGGGTAGTAGATGAGCTCAGCGTCGGAGACTGATTCTCCATGCCTCAAGGACATTCTGCACTTGCACGCTGAAATCACAGTGTATATGCTATGCCAATGAGCCAAACCAAAGCCTCTCCGAACAAGTTCACGCTCCTTGGTCGGTTTTGGTCAAGGTTGACCCATGAAGCCCCAAACCAATATGGAAGTTTCCAAAATTAGGGGTACCATCTTGGGGGGCCCCATGATAAGGGTTGTGGAAATTTGCGTTTGGGGTTTAGGGTTTATGGTTTGGGGTCTACATTGGGGTCCCATTATTAGGGGAAACTACCATTAGCTTGACCCGTAACCCTCATGCCTGAAGCCTGAACCCTACAACCTGAACCTACCCAAGCCCGAAACCCCATCGTGCACCTTGGCCGGTTTGCCATGCATGCCAACATGAGCGCTGTGAGCCCATGCGCGTCTGCGCGATGGGGCGACATTCCGGAACTGAGGAGAACCTTCCGATGCTTGTGGACTGCTTGCCCTAAGTGTCCAAGGACCCAAAATATAGGGTTTCAGGGCCCAACTACCATTGATATTAAAGTACTTGGGCCCTAAACCTATTGTTTGGGTCCTTGGACCCTTAGGGTTTGTTTATGGCTGCAAGGGCTAGCTGGGCTCCATGCGAAGGATTGTCGAAATTAGGGTCCCTTTTTTGCTTACCCCGGTCCTGAAGGCCCAGAATACAAAATGGAACTAAAAGCTGCGTAGCGGAAGTCCTCCATCCACAGTAAGGGTCACTGTACGCGGCTGCGTAAAATAAGGTGAGGATTCGAACAAAACCTCTTCACTATGAGGTACAGTAGCATCAGTGCATACAATGCTATTCATTGCAACATACTGTTGATGGAGGAAATCTTGCACCACTTAGAGCCCCTAAACTACTGTAATTCCTTGGGCTGTAGGGACTTCAAGTGGTGTAGAATTTCATCCATGAACCGTAGTACTTCGCAACCCCAAAACCGCGTGCATCGGCTCTTGCGCTCAGACCTAGGACGCCGAAACTAAGCCACAGAGTGGAGACATGCCATTACAATTTCCGAGAATGGCACAACATCCTGAATGTCTTACCTTTCGTGGAAATACTCTAATCTGGTTGCTGGGGTCTCTTTATCTGTTCTCCAGGTCTCAAAAGCACAGACCCCATGCAAAGGGACCACAGGTTTACAAATGATATAGTGCCCTCTCCCCGCAAGCACCCCACCCGCTACCAATGCATCTCTGCAATGCAGATCTTTGTTTTTCGTAAGGGTGACCCTAAATCCTGAACCCAAAACCCTAAACCCTGCTAGCTACTGTGTGGGGAGGGGATGCTTCAGTCAGCATCGTAAAGAAACATAGAAAAGGAGGAGATTCTCAGATCAGGATGTCAGGAGGAAGGTGGGACCAGGTACAACCTTAAGTCCTAGGCTTTCATCCCTTGTAGATGCGAGGCATTTGGGCCTAGAGTTTAGGAATCTCTTTGTGGCATCAACAGTCTTCATGAACCCTACACCCTGAGCCCATAGCAAAAGTCGCAGGACTCTGGGATTGGAATTGGGAGGTTTGGGTCCAAGATCTTAGGGCTTAGGGTTTAGGGCTTCATGATGTCGCTTCCGAAGCCTGAAATGCAGCTATCTTGGGGCCGCTTTCTGTGTAGCCACCTTTTGGGAAGATGACGCGTTAGGTCGCTCAAGTTTCTGCCCATTAAGCCCAACCATACCCCAAACCCTACAGACTCTAAACCCCAAACCCTAAACCCAACCCTACCCTGAACCCTATAGACTCTGATCCTCAAACCCCAAACCCTAAGCCCAATCCAACCCTGAAACCTCTAGACTTTAATCCCCAAACCCCAAACCCTAAACCCAACCCTACCCTATAAACCCTATCGACTCTAATTCGCAAACTCTAGACCCTAAACCCAACCCTACCCTAAACCCTGTAGACTCCAATCCCCAAACCCTAAACCGTATACTCTAACCCTTACGCGAAGCCTCCAGAGGCTCTTCAGTCTCGCAAACGGCGGCATAGTGGACCAGAGTTCGTAGCTCTGAGTCCTACAAATTACGCCTAACACTGGGGCTTTGAGGGTTTAGGGTTTGGGGATTCAAGTCTATATGGGTTTGGGGTAGGGTTGGGTTTAGGCTGTAGGGTTTAGGTCTAGAAATAATACCTGCTTTGGACCCTCAATCAAAGCATATATTGGGCTCTGTTGGCCTTAGAGGGTTTACACCCTAGAGATGTTCAGTCCTTTACAAAATACCATAGGAGCCCTGCTCGGTGATGATGAGCAGTACTCACGTTTGTCCCTCAAGTCTCCCTAACCCCTAAACCCTAAACTCTACACCCTAAACCCTAAGGTTCCTCAAGTCTCTCCATGATACCTGTTTGGAGGTATCGGCTGTTTGGAGCCAAAGGCTAAGGGTAGAGGGTCAGGATTCCTGACTTGAGATTAGGGGGGGTTTAGGGTTTAGGGTTTATAGGGCCTTACCCTAAGCCCGCAACATTAAACCGTGTTGGTTGCAGGGTTTTTGCGAAGATGATTTTTAGTTTTTCCGTCTGCTTGTAGTGTCAGTCTCGTTTATCAGGGCCGATGTGCAAAAGACCCCAAGCTCGGGATCAAGGTAGGTAGGGTATTCGTATAGGGTTTAGGTTTAGGGGTTTAGGGTTTAGGGGTATGTTCTCTGAAGCAGTTGTTTTACTTTTGTGTCTGCCATGGGAGACTATGGGATATGACTTGGTTGTAACCTGTGTTGCAGCTCTAAACCCTAAGCCCTGAACGTAAGAGCGGCGCTGAGATATGGGAGTGTCTCAAAACAGGGGCTCCTAACAACCCTGATTACCCATGGGCTCGGGGGGTAAAGAGGCAAAACATACTATCCACAACAAAACTACTACATACTCGGGTCTGGGTATAGATGGGGCTCTTTCCGAACCCTAAATCTTAAGCCCTAAACCCTAAACCCTAAAACTCTCGTATGAAGTCATGGTCTTCCGGGGTCTGGGGCTTAGGACTCCGGCAGAACTATTGGCTTAAGGTATAGGGTTTAAGGTTTACAACGGAAGAGCGATGCTGGATCCAGGTACCTACTAGGGGTTTCTGCAAAATGCGCGGTTGGAAAGTTGAACATATCAGGGCTATGGAGGCAGAATCTGTCCAGGGCAGCATCTTGTTTGTCATGTATGGTTTTCGTCTACAGGATCTTGTCCTTAAACCCTAAACACAGTTGCCCGCTGTAATTTCAAGTTTGTCTTTGTCTTGCACCTGCACCCTAGAAGTAGTATGTTTAGCGATCGCCTGTTTGGGTTTTCCTGGTTTCTGGACACTTATGTATCCATTTCGGAGGTCTAGGTGAATGCTATGTATCACTATCCTCCCCTGTTGTGCATGATCCTGTTCTGATAGAACCGTAGGAGGAGCAGAGCCCTGAGACCCTAAAGCCTAAACCCTAAACTTAGCCCACATTACCCTAGGAAGAAAAAAGGATCATATTTACATAGCTATAGGGAATCCCACGCCCCTAAATGTATAAAGGCTCCCTAAGATTGAGTCAGTAAACCCCTAAGCCTGGAGCAGCGGGAGATGTAGTGAATGTGGCGGGCTTTCCACAGCTGATCTTGCATCTCACTATTGTCGCCACCAAACCTGCTATCGCCCCAGGTAACGACTGATCCATCACCAAGAATGGATGCAAAGGCACGCTCAGAGGATTGAATATGCTGTACATCCGCCAGCTGATCTTCAACACGACTTTTCATGTCAACAAGAAAGCCACGGCCAAATGTGATCTTTATGAAGCCCCATGAAATAACCGATCCGGCTCCCAATATGGCGGCAAAAGCGCCATCAGTGGACTGGATATGCTGCACATCTTTCAGCTGATCCTGCACGGCACTGCTGTCGCCACCGCGTTCCTTATCACCCCAGGTAACTACGGATCCATCGCCCCGAATGGCAGCGAAGGCGCCATCAGAGGACTGGATCTCACGCACGCCCCTCAGCTGATCCCGCACAGCCGTGCTATCGCCACCAAACAGGTCATTACCCCAGGTGATGACTGATCCATCTTCCAGAATGGCAGCGAATGCATATCTAGTGGATTGGATCTGCGTCACACCCTTCAGCTGACTCTGAACGGCATTGCTGTCGCCACCAAATCTGCTATCGCCCCACGTGACAACGGATCCGTTCCCGAGAATGGATGCAAAAGCACGCTCAGCGGATTGGATCTGCTTTACATCTGTCAGCTGATCTTGCACAGATCTACTGTCGCTGCCAAAATCCACATCACCCCAAGAAATCACTGATCCATCGTCCAGGACAGCAGCAAAGGCGCGATCTGAGGATTGGATCTGTTGTACGTTCTTCAGCCTAGCTTGCACGACAGTGCAGTCGCCTCCCGAGCCCTTGTCGCCCCATGTGACAACAGATCCACCATCCAGAATGGCTGCAAATGCGCGGTCCGAGGATTGGATGTGCACCACACCCTGAAGCCGATGTTGCACGAAGCTGCTGTCGCCACCAGAGTCCTTATCACCCCATGCAACAACAGATCCACCGCGTCGGATAGCGGCAAAAGCCCGAAAAGAGGCTTGGATAGCTTGTACGTCCTCCCAGAGATGATTAGATTGGGATAATGGAAAAGAACATGGAATCTACTGTAGTGATATAGGGGTTATACAGGATTAATGGAAAAGAACATGGAAGCTACTATAGTTATATTGGGGTTATATAGGATTAATGGAAAAGAAATTGGAAACTACTATAGTCATATTGGGGTTATATAGGATGTGGAAAAGAAAATGAAAACTACTAGACAAGATAACATTTGGGAAGCAAGTCTCTAAACAATGCCTAATGTAAAACCCATGATTAATTAACCCCCCGTTTTCAGGGCCTTGATATTCGGATCCCTAGTATAATCCCTGTTAAGGGGAGGGGGTTCATTAATCAGGGGTCTTCATTTCTTTGAGCCGTAGAGTCTACAAATTGTTACCTACATGGGTAATTTGGATGCCGGGGGAAATTTACATTTCTGGCTTATAACATAACCTACAAGTCAAGTGCACCTACCTAGTTCTAGCTGCCGAATCCTTTAGCTGCTTCTGCACAACAGCACTGTCGCCACCACAGTCTTCGTCACCCCAAGTGACAACAGATCCATCGTCCAGGATGGCAGCGAAAGCGTACATGTTGGATTGAACCTGCTGCACGCACTTCAGCTGATCCTGTACCGCATCACTGTCACCACCGAATCGGCTGTCACCCCATGTGACAAGAGACCCATCGCCCAGGATGGCTGCAAACACTGCCGGAGCACCATGTACCTGTACCGTGCCCAACTGCAGAGTCAGGAAGTCCCCCTGTTGCAAGATGACCGTTTTGATGAGCGCTGCCTCGTCCAGAATCCTGCCAGAGGAGTTGAGAAGTCGACCGCGACCAACCGCCAGTGCAAGCTGCGCTCGCCCCGCGAGAGCTCCAACAGTGGAGTCCAACTCTACGTCCAATGAAGCCTTTGGTAGATTTGGAAGCCCTTTCAATGCGACATTGCTAATCTCATGATGCTTTTCCTTGCTACCATGATTTCAGCATTGTTAACATGGCAAGGACAATGCAGGCATTGAAAAGCTTCTCACATCTGCCCGAGAGGCGGTTCTGCCACTGATCAGGGCCACTGACACTGTGAGAGGCATGGCGCTGGCCAGGATTGTGTGGATTTACTTGTGGATTTACTCTACAGGCAAGCCTTGGATTAGGCCCCCACCCAGTAACAAAGGTTTTGTAGGCACATAAGACATCTCTCTCTCTCTCTCTCACACTTTACACTCCCCACCGAGACATATCTACATACAAAGATAGATAGATAGATAGATAGATAGACAGATAGATAGGGGACATAGGAGAAGGAGCATGATCCCTTGTGGTCGCAATTTCTGGGTGAGGACCCAGCCTAGATTGCTCACATGTTTTTCCAAGGAGGCACAAGGCACGGCTCATATCTCAGCAAAAGGGCGTTTTAAAAAGCACGTCCCCTGTATACGCCTTCAATTGCTATAAGCCTTATTGCAAGGACCTGCAAGGAGGGACACAAACCTCACATACCTGCACTTAAAGCCAACAAGACACAGGGTTCCAAACCTCGGGCCACCCGAAAACGGTGTATTTGGGACTTTGACTGTAGGACTTGAGATCATGAAGAAGGCTACTCTATGATAGTGGGCGCTTGAATACTGTTATGACTACCGCACAAGCTTGAGAGCCGATGGCAAATTGACATTTTCCACGTAGACCCTGGCAACTTAATCCACAAGGTGTAAATGTATTACATCACTTTTGAAGTCAGGACTCACCATGCCGCTTATGATATGAGCTCGGGCGGTTGGAGGGCTTGATTTCATAGCAGTGGCATTTCTGGAGTCTTTGGGTACGCCAATCATCTGCATTTCGTCGTTGAACCTGCTACTTACTGGTTCTTAGTAGGGAATAAAGGAATAGAATCCCTATTAAAGTGCTGTAGAATGTATTCCCGTATTCCCCACTATGACCCCAATCTATACCCTATTATAATGTAGTAGCTTCCATTGTCTTTTCCGTTATCCCAATGTATTCCCTACCTGAACCCTAAACCCCTAAACCCTAAACCCTGAACCCCTAAACCATAAACCCTAAAAACCCTAAACCCCAAACACCCTAAACCCCAAAAACCCTAAACGATACTCAGAACCAATAAGGATAGGCTGCAAGCTTGCAACTGAACCATGACCGGTCCATGGCTCTGACAAATACACTGAGTGGTTTCCCAAAATTTAGGGTCCCTTTTTGGGTGGCTTTATAGGGGCTATGAAGGGGTATACAGGGATATAGCGTTTAGGGTTTAGGTGGATTTTTTCGGACCCCATGATAAGGATTCAACTAGTTTTGAGTCTATATTGGGGTACCCCTGTCTTGGAAACTTACCACTTAGGTTTAGGGTTTTGGATTTTCGGATTTAGGGGTTGTAAGGCATAGGGTGGTGGTGTCTGAACACCAAATGGCCGCCAGCCCGTAGCCTGCATGACAAGAGCCCTGATGTTTTTGGATACGCGGGCGGCCGCCACATTCAGATATGGCGATTTGGACCCCTCTCCCTACAACAGTGATTGACTCGTACCTAAACAGGCTTTACTACCACCAAAATTTGATAGGCCCTACATAGATCCGGGCCCTTTTTGGGACCGCGGCATGCAGAGCTAGGAGGAGTCTAGATGTGTAGGCTCGGACCCACAACCACCGTATGTCCCTGGCGGCCAAGCTATCCAAATTGTTGGCCATGATGCAGGAGCGTTTACATATGAGATTAACCTAAGGACTGTAACCAACCCTAAACCTCAAGCCTTATTCCTTAAAGCCCACAACCCTAAACGATGATACTGGTTCAGAGGTGCTGGGCTCCCTGGGCACCCCCCCAAACCGTAGCATGTAGCCCTAAGCCCTCAACATCTAGCCCTGAACTTGGCACTGCATCCTCAACAGGATGTAAACTCCAGTTCCCAGTTGATTTCCTATTCATTCTCCAATATCAAGGTAAGATTACCCTATAAACGTATACCAATAGGTAAACTCGTATGACTCCTTCATTCTCCCTTGATAATTCCAATATACTTTCTACATAATCTCTCTAAACCCTAAACCCTACACCCTAATCCTTAAACCCGAAACCCTAAAACCCTAATCCCT
>CAJNIZ010000256.1:0-27442 GCA_905231905.1 Symbiodinium pilosum | reverse complement strand
CCATCAGCAAGGATGGCTGCAAACGCGCGCTCCGTGGCCTGAATCTGCTGAACATTCCTCAACTGATCTTGCACGGCACTGCTGTCGCCACCGGAGGCAGAAAACCCCCAGGTCACAACGGATCCATCAGCAAGGATGGCTGCAAACGCGCGCTCCGTGGCCTGAATCTGCTGAACATTCCTCAACTGATCTTGCACGGCACTGCTGTCGCCACCATAGGCATAATCACCCCAGGTCACAACGAATCCATCAGCAAGGATGGCTGCAAAAGCGCGCTCAGTGGCCTGAATCTGCTGAACATTCCTCAACTGATCTTGCACGGCACTGCTGTTGCCACCATAGGCAAAACCACCCCAGGTAACAACGGATTCATCAGCAAGGATGGCTGCAAAAGCGCTATGACTGGATTGAAAGTGCTGCACATGCCTCAGCTGATCTCTCACGGCATTGCTGTCGCCACCGCAGCTATCATCACCCCATGTTACCACAGATCCATCGCCCAGGGCCACAACAAATGCATTTTTATCTGCATTTTTATTCATGCTCCCAGAAGCATGCATCCTGATGGGCAACAAATGCAGGCTTAGTGTATCGTCATTGCGCAAATCACTCTCTCGGATTGTCTTTGCTTCATCCAAGACTGATCCGCTTGAGTGGATAAGTCTGCCCTTGCCCATCGACAGAGCCTTTTCTGCCCGTCGCTTGAATACGCCAATATCAACATCCAGCCCAATTTCAATTGGAACCGCCCTTCCACTCAGCAGGCTCACATGGAGTGTGATTGACATACTGCTGGCTTGGCCTAATCCCTAAAGTCTGTCGCTTTGAAGAGATGCCCAGGGTTGACAGTTGCACTGTTCAGGGACACAAGACTGGGATTTAGACCAATCAGCCAGCACATGATGGTCAGAGCTGCTTCAAAACAGGAATGCAGTAGCTCATACAGGTGTACCAGAACTTAAGAGTGTTCTGCACCGGCCTAAAAAATTGCTGACGTTATGGTCCTAGATTCCTTGTAGAATCATGCTATAGGATACGCCAAACAAACCTCAAAAGCACATCGACAGCTATTTAGGCCCCCATACTATGGTATCGACTTAGAAATATGTGCAGATTGTTGTACTGATTCTTGTAGTTAGTAGATTTCACACCAGTGGCAAAGGAATCCTACAAACTCATATGCTCGCGAAGGTTTTGTAGGGCAACGAAGCGTCTAAGAGCTTGCAAGCCGTACATGGTCAAGGCGTTGAGTTGTTAGGACTTAAATCCCTATCTAGTTCCTATATGAGGTGTCCCCTTTTCCCTACTATAACCCCAATATATACCCTACTATACTATGATAGTTTCGATTTTTCCACTATCCCTTTACGACCCCAAACAAGCTTCAGGGGTGTCCAAGTCTAGGCCCTCAGGGTTTGAGCCAGAAAGAGAACGGCTGGATGTCTTGCTGGTCATTGTTAGGATTTAGGGTTGTAGGGATGTTTCCACCCTGCAGCCTTAAACCCTAACTCGAAATCTGAAGACCTAACACCTTCAGCCACAAACGCCTCCTCCTCAAATAAGCCATAAGAAACCCCACAGCCACCCCTCATAATGAATATTCCCTCTACTATATAAGGTTACTCCCAACTGGGGGGGTTTAATATCACAGGGAAAGGATTACACCCCAGACCCTATCAAGGCCGCCTGCTTCGGTTAGGGGCTACCTACCCACCAACCTCATGGTTCCCCCTTGAGTGGGCATTACAGGCTTAAGGGTCATATAGAGGTTTCCCAAAATTAGGGGTCCCTTTCTTGGGGTCCCCCCTATACGGATTGTACTATATATTGGGTCCATGTTGGATTCCCTTCCTTCGGAAACTACCATATAGGGGGTGGTCAGGAGAGTCCAGAATTGGACAGCTGACCCTAAACCCTAAACCCTAAACCATGCTACATCGTGCCTCACTGCAAGGAGCTGCAGGAGCTCAGTGAGGACCTGTAGCGATTTACACGGTTTCAAGGTTGAGGCTGCAGGTTGAGGGTTTGCTGTCTGAGGCTGCGGTTGAGGTGTTATGAGGTAGGGCACCGAGTCCAGAGAAACCCACGCCAGAGGATTCCACTACATGAAGTTGAAGAAAAAGCGGATGCTGTGGTTGTGTTAGTATAAGCTGGCAAGGAAAAGACGCATTTAAGGACAGCCCGGCTGGCACTTTGTTGCTAGGTCTGTGTTCGGCCTTCCTCGCAACTGCTCTGGCGCCCTTCAGATAGAAGACCACTGCACGACAAGCCCCAGAAGCACTCGCACTCGACCCCAACCCTCAACCCTACACCCCCTGAACCCTGACTGGTGCGTCGGAGGCCGGCGCCGCAGCATCGGCGACATTGGTGACCGCGAGCTCGTCGAGGCAAAGCAGGTCGATGCCATCTGCGACCTAGACCAACACGAGGGCTCAGGGAAGTTCTTCGGAATTGCTTGTTTGCATGAACTGTCCCTTGGGGTTACGTAAAGATGGTTCGGGCTTAGGGCGTAGGCAGCCTCCCCCAGTCTCAGATCCCTTACCCTGCTGCTCAAACAATGCCCTATTGGTAGGTATTCAAAAGACCTCGCAAATGGCCGCAAGGTTGGCCTCCTTTTGGTTGAGATATCGACATTGGTTGCTCAATGGCATGATGTTTAGAGCGTAGGCTCCTGACGATTACAAAGGCAAAGCGGGGGGCCTGAGACCACTTCACCCCGGATCTGCATAGGCTTCTGACGGTCTGTTCTATTCCAGGTTGTACTTCGTTTCCCCTTTAAGACGCTTCACAACCCCTCAGCAAAAATCGAAATAGAAATGAGGTCCTTGTTTGATAACAGGACAAACCAGGTTGATTCTTCGTTATAGGGGGCTAATATGTCTAAACTCCAACCTCTATACAACCCTACAGAACCCCAGATAACCCCTACATAACCCCTAAACCCTAAATCCTAAACCCAAAAGACGGCCTGAAGTCTTGGACTTTCTCTGAAAGCTGAGGATCGAAGGATGCGCGTGGCTCTAGGACTCAGTTGAGTTAACTCTACCTCGCTAGGCGCCCGACTGGGCTGTTAAGGAACGGTACACTATAGGGTTTAGGGTTTAGGGTGTAGAGTTACTATGTTCTCCCCACTATAATGGAGAATGAAATGGAAAAGAACATGGACAATTCAGTGGAAACTGGGGAATATAGGGATTTCAGGAACTTAGCTTAAGCTACTATAGCGGGCAAACCGTATTAATTGCTATATATACCCTTTATGGTAACTTGATTTAAATTCCTTGACAGCAACCCAGTCTATTGCTTCAGCGCGTTCTTAAGACTATAGATTGCAGAGCTACAGACATATGGATAATTCCCCGAATCATGGGCCCCTTGTGGTTACGGATCATATTACAGCACCTGATATTCAGGGGTACCAACATGGGACCCTAATTTTGGGAACTAGCCATATGTTCTGTTAAGCTTATAGTCAAGGGCTTAGGAGTTAAGTTTAAGGTTTAGGGTTTAGGGTTGGGTCCACGCCTTAGGCATGAGGCTGTCCTTTACTTCTCGGTGCGGCCCCTTGCTTTGATAGAAGTTGCACCGGTCACAAGATCTTAAGTTCTGACTGAAGATGGTTAAGAGTTCTGGATGCCTGGCTATCACGCTGTAAATTTAAAAATTGAGAAGCAGCAGAATTCTCCAGCAGAAACCTCCGGAGAGATCCCAGAGTCTGTTAAGTGGCAGCTGCAACTACCATTGAAACTTGAGTTGGATTGCAAGGCGCACTCCCTACAACCTAAATTCGCGACGTAGGATTTCCGTCCAAAACTTGCTTGATTCCTACCATAAACCCTAAATCCTTAAGCCCTAAACCCTAAGCTCGAAATCCTAAGCCCGAAACCCTAAAACCCTAAACCCTAAAACCCTAAATAGTAGTTCCCATTTTATTTGCCATTATCCCAATTAATAACCCCAATATAGTACCCTATAACCCCCATAGAATCCCTATACAATCCCTGTAGTTTCCAAAACCCCATTCTTGTGAGAAGTCCCTCTTGCAGCACTTCAGTCCGGAGCTGGCCTCATCTGCGACTCTTTCCAGGATGTGTCTCCTGGGATGCTGGCTTGCTATAGGATTAATAAATATATATATATATAGGGGTTCTATAGGGGCTATATAGGGGTTATATGGGGTTCTATAGGGGTTATATGGGGTTATATATAGGGTTACATAGGGTTTAGGGTCTAGGGTTTAGGAATATTATCCCCCTATCTTGGAGAATCACATGGAAAAGAAAATGGAAACTGAAAGGCAAGCTGGGGGAATACAGGGAGTTCAGGAACTTAAACTAGGTTACCTCAATATGGGCATATAGTAATTGTAGTAGCTCAACTCAAACTTAAAACAAGTTGCCATAGCAAGTTATAGCAACTTAATTCCGCCTTGAACCAAGTTACCATAATATGGGTATATGTAAATTTGTTCAGTATCCGTTGCCTTAACTATTATAGAAACTTAATTTAACAGAAATCCAAGATATTGGGTCTGGGCGGGCGACGCTAGCTCCTTGGAGCTTCATGCCAAACGTTGTTAGGAGGGACCCCTAGAAGGGACCCCTAATCCCATTACCTTATATAACCCTTATATAGGCCTTATATACCCCCATATAACCAGGTAGTACCCATATTACCCCCAATAAGCTACAAGGGTCCCCATTAAGGGTCCCTCCTAAAGCCCCTAGATCATGGTTATCAGCCGGCTCATTGCGCAGTAGGCTTCTTTCATAAGTGGGAGCTCGGCCCTTGGCCGTAAATTTCTGTTCCCAATGGGAAATTTCACAGGGATCCGTACTACAGCAGGAACACCGCCATAGCAATCCATTTCTGATGAATTTAAGGAAATCCCCAAGATAAACAATCAAAGTAAAGGAGATCCTCACATAATGCCGGCTGTCCCATGCTGTAGTATATGCGCAAAAAGGTCGCAGCACTCTCCATGAATAAAACTGCTGTCAGCCAATTGCCAGAACCGTATCTAATGCTTTGGACGGGCTTGAAGGATCGTCGTGCAAGGAACATGAACTAGGATTTTGGCTACTGGCTCAGGCTCCTACACTGCAAAACCTACTACCTGCCCCAGAACGGCCACATAAGGTAGTGTCCCTTTTTGCTTGGCTTAAGAGCCCCTTTCTAGGGAAATGTATTCCCAATGGTCCACCCTATATATCCTTACATGACCCCTATAGCGTCCCAGGACCCTTAGAACAAGCCCCAGATGGGCTGTACAGTACCTAAACCCTAAAACCCTAAACCCTAAAACCCTAAATAGTAGTTTCAATTCTGTTTTCCATTATCCCAATATAACCCCAATATAGTGCCCTATAACCCCCATATAATCCCTATATAAAATGAACCAACCTTTAGGGTTTAAGGTTAGATCTGCCGGTGGACCATGAGAGGCGACGGTAGCCCTAAGAGAAGGCAGTCCTCTTCTTATTGTGGCGTTAAGATGAGGGCTGAAATCTAAAAATCAAGCACGGCTTTGGGGGTATCTTCTACTAGAAATGCCTAAGAATTCTGACGGGATGATATGAGGAAGTGTTGAGGCTCTGACGTTACTCCGATAACAATAGGCACCTGAATATTAAATTACAAGAATGTTTTAGGTGCGGTATGCTGTGCTTGTTTTCCAAAATAGAGAGACCCCAAGATAGACCCCATAATACTATAATTCTTATTATAGGGACCCCCAGAAAGGTACCCCTAATGTTGGGAAATCCCCAAATCTCCGGAGGAAGGATACCAGACATAAGGGAAAACACTTCTTCGCTGCACACATTCCCCCTATACCTACCACAGTCCCTTGTGGTACCCATCCCTGCATGCGGGATTGACCCAACCCTCAACTCTGAATCCTAAACCCAAAACCCGAAAACCTAAAGGCTAAACCCTGTACCCAGTACTGGGTGGGGGATTGACCCAACTTCAACCATGCTTCGAAAGCTTCTGCTAACTGCGCATAAGCCCATGAATTTCCTCCATCTGTAACAAGAAGGCAAGCCCCTCACGCTCAATTAGATAGAGTATGTGATTCCTCAAAACCATACGTAATAAGATCCCCATATACCCAGATTCTAAGTCTATCTGCTTGAGAGGTTATCACCCTAAACACCAGAATTGCTGGAAAATCCTTGTCTGCACTCTGCCCTGCCTGCACCTGAAAAATCACGACATAGTCTCTGCTAAAGCCCCCTGAAACTTACCGTGAACCCCAAAACCGTAGGCCCTAAACTTTAGCCCAGAACATGGAACCCAAGACCCTACTGTAACCTTGATCCTGCAGCCTGAATCGCGTAACTACCACGCAGGCTCTTTGCACCGGGTCGCTGAGGTTCGCCACCTCGTGAGCGGAGCTGATGAAGGTGCTGGTGAAGCCAAAGGGCAAACCTCTTCCGCTCAGAAGAGAGAAATATGCGAAGGTCTTCAAGATGGTTTCAGATCTGTTCAAAGGTTGGGCTGGTTCAGGACAGTGGAGGAGGACGCGAAAATCCTGCCATCAGTACTTTTTAGAAATACATTGGCTAGCAAAACAAACACCCTTGCTCTAAAAAGAATATTCTTGCAAATTACCTCATTGACATCGCCACTTCCTTTTACTATCATGACTGGTGCTATTTCTGTGCACACTCGCCTCTCAAGAAACTTGGGCTCTTACGCTCCAGGCTTCTGGCTTAGATGGTCTAAGAAATGGGCTTCCGGATCTGGGGATCATGGTTCTAGAAAAGTGGCCTCTTGCTGAGGTACGAAATATTGTGATCAGGGTTGTTCTGAATGGAGTTCTGCAAAATGAAGAAACACTCAGCAAGTTTTGAAACATGAACATCTTCCTCAAGCTCGAAGGTTTAGGGTTTAGGGTGTCATCGCACGAAATCGGGATAGCATATCGCCAGTAGAGCTTCAAGGAAGACTCTCGGCATTCTGATTTTGGATTGACTGCTCAAGTATCAGGATCGCTATGTTAGGGTTAGGGTTATACAGGGGTTTAGGGGTTCAGGGGTTTATGGTTTAGGGGTTTAGGGTATTTGATGTTGTGGTTCAAGGAGAACTGCCAAAGTTCAAAGAGCTCTGCCCAAGGGCATCTGCTACACTGGCTTTTCAGCATTATTGCTATTACTATTATGAATAGCAGAATTTAGGTGGACCCCCCACCCTGTAATAGTGACTATAAGGGATTAAAGTATTGTTGCTATTACTATTATGATTAGTAGAATTGTGACTGGTATTATTCGTATTAATAGTATTATTATCAATATTGTTAACAGTAATTGTTGTGTTTTTCATTGTTTCAGAAACTGGGAAAAAAGGCATTTGGTATTGTCGATATGAAGCAGCATTTGGGGTGAGGTGACCTAGGCTTTGTTCTTACAACCTGCCCGCTGAGCATGCTCGAGCACTACAAAAGATGGTCATCGGTGATGCTCCCACTCGACAGAAGTCACCTATGGGACCCATGAAAGCTATGCCAAAATTCTACATTCGCAGCAGTTGGGAACTGTGCGCAAGCTTGAGGGAGTGACTCCTTGAGTTTCAAAGCCTCGTTCAGGTATAGCCTGGCATGCCATTACTTCAAGGGTCGCAGATAATGCTGTTCGTAAGTCCTGAAACTCCCAAACATAGAAAATGTTTAGAGGATGTTCAAGGCGCAGGCGTCATTTTCGGTGGCTGCGCTCAATTTTTCACTGGCTTGCGGAACACTTCCATTACTGGGGAGGGAATTTATTGATATGGCTATTCCGATTATTCAGGTCCCATACCATCCCCACTAAAAAACAACAATACATACTGACCTAAACAGGCCATATGAAGGTCATGGTTGTTTCATGCAAATGCCAGTGTCGCAAACCCCGAACCCTACACCGTACTTGGAGAGTAAGGGGGACTTAGTACGGAGAGTAAGGGGGACTTTGTAAGTAGGCTATCAACCCGTATAATCCATACAGTAACGCTATTTCTCCCGATTATGAGCCTACTTACTAGTTCCCTTAACCCTAAACCCTAAATGATATAGAAGTTTCCATTTTCTTTGCCATTACTTCCTCAGTCCCCCTGACCCTACATTGTCAATTGTAGGCAGGCCGCTCGTGGAAGTGCTGCCGCCGTACGCGCCAGCCCTGGAGGCTTGTCAGGCCTCAGAGCTCTTTAAACATGAGTATCAATCACATGTTATTATGAGTATTAGTATGTTAATTTCATTAGAACTAACTTTGTTACCAAAATTAGTAGTATTAACTATTAACATGGATCGTCTGTTATTATGAACATTGTCATGGAATGTTTGTTATTATGAACATTACTATAGAACGTAATTAATTCTTATTTCATAACTATTCAACATATGTTCTTCTGAGTATTATTACAAAGATCTTAATGGAGACTCATGATTAATAAGCCCCTCCTTTTCAGGGCCTAAATAGCAGGATCCCTATTATAATTCCTATCAAGCGGAGCGGGTTATCAATCAGGGGTCTGTTTTAGTATCATTACAATCAATATTGTTACCCTAAACCCTAAACCCTAATTGGGGTTAGGCTTCCAGGGCCTGGGTTGGTGATGAGGGGTTTTAGAAGTGGGCGGAACTTAGAGGTGATAAGGTTCAAAGGGGGGGGGTGTTCACTGTGCAGCGCAGGTCTTGGGGAATAAGGACAATTTCGGATTAGGGTTTAGGGGCAAGGGTTTACTGTTTAGGGTTTAGAGGTACAGCAGTAACCTAAAAGCAAAAGCAGGAGGATAAAAAGGAGAAGCAGCAGCAACACAGCCGAAGCTGTATCAAGAGCTCGTGGTCGTGGTGTTAGCATTGAGGGTTGGATGCTCATAGCCTGGCCAAATCCCAAGCTGGCAAGTGGGTCTCTACAGGGACTTTGCTTAGCCTTCCAAGGGGCGGTCTCCCTTGCAACGATCTGGTGTTGCTCTACGACTTAGAGAGCCAGCCTGGGAGGCGGGGCTCCGAATAATGTTGGAGCTTGATGACTTTCTGTACTATGCTATCATAGTGTTGTATTAACATTATGTTTTGATGTTTTCGCTGCTATAATATAAACGCTATATGATATATGACTTAACTGCCGCCAGCTGAGGCAGGGTCAGAAGAGGTCCATAACCTCAGGACGAGAGACGTAAGCGCCGACTTCGTACAAAGGTAAATGTTGTCAGGATTCCCACCCAGCAAAACAACCTTGAAATCCAGCAGCTGTGAGCTTCCATAGAATCTGAACAAATCTGATGCAAACAGAAGACTTCCTGATTCTTACAAACCCTGCACTGCCGATCCACCCAAGCACAAGATGACGTATCCAAAAAAAGTCCGCGTTGTTGAGAGTAACACACATGCAGCTGCATCCCCGCCCCTTCGAAGAGCGGTAATTTGTTTCGGAAGCGTGAGTCCCAAAGGCTTGTATCTTCTCCTGCTAGTTACAGTAGTCTGCCACGATCACGGCAACACGGAAGACAAACGACAAACATGGAGGTGTTGTCAAAAACGGATGTTTAATCAACATTTTGAGCCCTTGAAATTCCAGCGAGCAACCTGCCGTGCTGTGCTCCAGCTGGTGGATGAACTACCAAAACAGAACCGCCGCCGGACCCGGATACGAGGCCACGTCTAACAGATCAAACAGGAAGGCCCCAAACTCTTCGCATCCTTAAAACAAGATAAGACAGACACCTTTGAACTGTAAATATATGCAAGTTTTTACGATTAAGGTTTGAGGTTGAAGTCATAGGGGTTAGGGATCCTTCAAGGATTATCTTGAGAAACTGTCCCAATAGTTCATCGCCTCACGAATATTCCCTAATGGCCCTCGATCCTGCAACTGCACGCATCCAAACGCCTGCTCTACACCTTTCAGCCTGCCAAGTTGTCATGGTGAAGGGCTCCCAAATCACGTGACAGTTCGGGAGTGTTCTGAAAATGGCAGCTTAGGAACCAAATCCTACGTAGGGGGTTTCAGGCCAAAATATTAAACCCCCATATACTATAGAATCCTTGCTATGCGGACTGCGAAAAACAATGC
Source organism: Symbiodinium pilosum (assembly GCA_905231905.1). Classification (NCBI taxonomy): domain Eukaryota; class Dinophyceae; order Suessiales; family Symbiodiniaceae; genus Symbiodinium; species Symbiodinium pilosum. The sequence continues at coordinate 17,387 of CAJNIZ010000256.1, read as the reverse complement.
GCTCCCAAGTTTTGCAAATGCCCACAACACCAAGCGCAGACATGGCACGGTGCTCTTTCCGGTGCCAACAGTGCCATACAGGTAGCAGCCGGCCGGCTTCAGGGGAGGAGGCCTCAAGAAGAAAAAGCGCAAGGGGCTTAGGGTTTGGAGGTTGCAGCTTCCCGATTAGAGGCTCTGGATCTGCGTTTAGGGTTGTGGCTTGGGGGTTGAGAATTTCGAGTGTTGGGCTTGGGCTTCAAAGCATACAAAATGAGGCTAATCATAGTGGGGATCTTACCCCTCAAGAGAGGTCTCTGCAACCGTAACACTGCAACCAAACCTAAAACCCTGAGACAAGTTTGCATGTCCCACGTCCTCCTGCGGCGCCCACACAAAACATATCAAACATGTGATCTACAGACAGTATTTCCCATAGACTTAATGGAAAGTGACATGGAAAGTATTATATGGGGACTATGTTCAAGTAAAATAAAAATTGTGTTCGGCACCCTGACTTCTAATAGAGCCCCGACCAGGGGCCGCCTGATTTCAATGCTCCCAGTGGCACTTCACGGCTCTTCAATGCTGATCGATTGGGTACTGCCCCCCCTCACTAGCAGCTGGATAATAAGTACAATGGGGTCATATATAGCCCTTAATAGGACCCCTAATATAGACTGTTACTGGGAGGGGGCAGTACCCAACTGATCGACAAAGTTGTTGCAGGTTTCCTGCGTGTGGCAGAACTCTCACATGCTTTGCACTAGGAGCTTTGGGGCCCTGTACTAAAACTTACCCCATTACCCCCAATAATGCAGAATCAAATGGAAAAGAAAATGGAAAATGAAATGGAAACTGGGATTATATAGGGGTTATTTGAGTAGTATTTTACCTGGTTAGCAAGGAATGAAGGAATGCCTCTTTGTCTTAGTCACCAAATACTTTTAATTTGCAGAGGTAAGAAGAATCTCCCCCAGAAAGTCTTTGTGTGCAGAAACACTTTTCTTGTTGGGAGACTCCTGATCTGTAACCTTATACCTAAACCCTAGCCCTAAACCCTAAAGCTTAACCGTAAAACACCAGATAGGGGAGTTTTCCAAAATCAGGAGGTAGGTATAACTCGAAACATGAAGAACTAAATGGGAAAGAAATCAACAAGAAGATGCAACTGGGCTTATAGTAGGATATACGGGCTAGGGCTTCCCAAAATTTGGGCTACTTTTGTACATCTCCAAAATAAAGGTTATAGCATATGGGAGTCTATATTGGGGTCCCCAATGTCATATCCTAAATGATACCATGTATGACCCCGTGTAAACACCTAATTAATGCAATCACATTCCTGAACATGAGGCTTGCAAACCCCAGCGACGATGACCCTCAGAACTCAAAGGAACCCGCGAAACTCTCTTTTCCGGGGTCTCCATTACGGTTTAGGTTTAGGGTTAGGGTGTAAGGTTAGGACTTAGGTTAGGGTCCTCTAACAAACATGAAACACACATCAAAAAGGCCCGAGAAAAGATACCCTCTGCTGAAAAGTCTATGTGGCATTCCAGCAGATGTTACCCGAACCCATTCCATGTTTCCTACACCGCTGAACCATCCACCCCCCAAACCCCTAACTCCTAAACCCATGACCCTAAACCCTAAACCCATGACCCTAAACCCTAAACCCTAAACCCATGACCCTAAACTCCAAAACCCTAAACCCTAGCTGGGGCTATGGCGGGCCAAGGCGTAGCCAACAGACTGGTCCTATGATCGCCTTAGCTGTTTACTTACTGCTTCTCAGTAGAGGAATTTTCAGGGGTTATTTAGGGGTGATATGGGTGGTTGAAAAAAATTATGGTCCCTGTTTGGGTACCCTAAATATTAGGTACCGTATTATACTAGGGATCCAAAAGGGACCACAATTTTGACAACCACCCACATAGGATTTGTGGGGTTGGATTGAGGGCTTCAGCTGGGGAATTACCCGCTTGGGTACCCTTACATTAGGCTTATAAAAAGAAAAATATGGAAGGACTAGCAAGTCCATCATTGCTGGGTAGGGCTTATATGGTTATTCGGGAGAAGCCCGCCTGAAACTTCTTGAGACAAGAAGGAATGGAAAAGGGAATGGAAACCATTGGTTTAGGGTTTAGGGTAATCATTAATAGCATCATGAAGCATGTCTAAAGTATAGCGCAATACAATCATGAATCAGATGTGCCGGTCGGGCCCTTAATGCCCAACTTTTATGATACTGCACCTGGTATCCTTCCGTAAAGGGAGAGGATCTTAATTTGGGATACTACCCTGTTCGATTCCGATGGAAGTCTGGAAATACAGCGTGCCAGGTAAGCACCCACGACACGAGCACAATCATAAGTGATTATAGCAGGACATAGATGACCAGCCGGTCCATGATTTGGGAATTCAGACTGCAGCGGTCGTGCGATGCATGGTGCCCTAAACCAAGACCCTAAACCTTAAACTGTTTATGTAGGGTTGGGCTTGGATCAAACTTTCCAATGGGCTTGCAAAGAGGACCAGGCTGCCTCTTCAAACTTGGAAAGACGAAGGGGCCAACCTCAAGTGTACAGTATCCCACAAACGCACCTGTCACAACTAAGAAAAGGTGTTGTGTTGCGTTGGAACTTCATGGTTCCGCAGGAAGGAACCAGATAAAATTGAGGTACTATGGCGTCTGTAATAGTAGCTATTGCGCAAAAGGCTAGAAGCCCCGCTCGTTGTCCGACTCAAGCGAAGCAGCACGCCGCACAATTCTAAATCCTTGCTGAGCTCCTTTAGCAGCTAAGAGCTGGTCCCCAAACGCTGCACTCACTAACCAAACATCTAGGACCGTGAGCCTTGCCAGAAATTCACTCTGAACTAGGCTCGGAGATCATGCTGATAGCATCTGGCTTCTCACCGTACCCGGTGCAGAGCGAACCTCAGGATGGTGAAATTTTGATGCGGCTGGAGGAGGCATCCCCACGGATGCTCCCCTGAATCACGTGGTCATTGGCCTGAAAATTTCGGCCTCGACCAAGCCTGGCCTTGAAACCCCATTGCAGGCCTGGCTACGGCGCGAAGTCCTGCATGTTTGGGACACCGCCACAACAGACGGCACAGTGCGCTGCCCGCAAGCGGAGCATAAAGACCCGGGATCCTGGCCATCCTAATCCTAAGCAAGGACCTTGAGGGATGATATGGGATCCTATACTAGCCCTGCCTTGCACCCCCTCCACAAACTGAACCCCTAAGAAAGCCTAACTAGGACTTGTCTAAACCTTATGTAGGCCTTATTTCGGGTAGGGGGTGGAGGTGGGGGTGTAATGTAGGAGCCCATGATTCATGCAGAACAGATGATACCCGACCTCTAATCCCTTGTAATCCCCATACGGACTGTCCCTAAACCCACAACCCTGAACCCTAAACCCTGAACCCTAAACCCCAAACCCTGACCCCCTCCTTCCTTGAGGAACCCCATAATCCTACACTCTAAACCCAGACTTGGTTTTCAAGAAGTGGCAGGAGCCGAGGGAGTTGACGGAGCTCGGCTCAACCTCACGTAACAACTTTGGGGCTCCAAACGACTCAAACAGGGGCTGTCCAGGGTCATATAGGTATGTATATATGTATATATATATATATGTGAGTTTAGGGTTTAGGGTGTGTATATATATATATATGTATTTCTATATAAGGCTTAGGATGTGACTCCGGTAATGGAGAATCACGTGGAAACTAAAACTGAAAATAACATGGAATAAGGATTATGCATCCACTGCAAGAGTATACCCATCACACACCATATAATGCAACGTTCCAATGTCGAGAGGGGAATAATTATTTTGGGAGGTGATTGGTTTGATTTTCAGCCAGGTAAGGGTTTTGCACCTACCGGGAAAAGGATTACGGAAGATTTCTGAAACCATACCAGCATGCCTAATTATACTGCGTAGAAACACACTCATCGCGCGGGTCTCTGATACGGATTAAACAGCACATGCAGGCGTCAGCAGTCAGCTGAATCGTGTTCAAGGCAGGTCATGAGCATCCCTTCGTACTGCACTACCATGGCTCAGGAGATCTTCATGGCCTAAAGCAAGTATTTTGACTCACCCCAAACTCTACCTTTCAACCCAACAATCAAGCAAAATCCTCCCGAGACCGCAAAGCCTGGACACGCAGGCAACTGCCGTTTACTGGCCGTCTTGGTGTGGAGTGCGTAGGGAGGAAACTGTGAAACACAAGCATGCCGAGGACTGTGCCTCTACAGTAAGGTTTAGGGTTAATGGCTTAGTGGAGTTTACCCAAAAATCCTGCATAAACCTGTGATCCATTCGTGTACCCCTCTTTGGCTCTGAACCTACAGAATCTCCTGGGGGAACCCATTGAACACTATAAGACTCCATTCAATTCCAAACTATCGTTCTGATTGGTACTTTTTAGGGCAGCAAAGGCCCATAAGCAAATTTCTCCCAGCTTTTTGGGCTTCACCCTTGCTTGTGCGACATGGAACAATGGGACCAGCTGACTACGATACGAACATGCGACCAGTTTGCCACAAAGAGCATCACTGCGTAAATGGTCGTCCTTGGGGACTTGTTGTGGGAGCGTACATGCGCTAAGGGAACGAAAACAAGCTTACGTGCGTCAAAACAAAGGGGAAAATCAGCAAGGACAAGCTTTGTATGGATATCCGCAACTTAGGCCCTGGATGTCCTCTGGACTGGTAAACGCTCATGGTCTGTGCAGATACAAGCATGCCGGCCAGCGGACCCAACACGTAACCGAAACCGCTCGGCCCTGTAACTCAACAACCATACTTTCACAAGGGCAGCAACAGCAATTTCTTTTACCGTTGTATTTATGACATCATCCCCGAACAAAATTGCTTATGCTTATGCACTTGTTGCCGTGAAACTTCGCGTTTCTTCTGGTATGGATACCAAGAGTTCCGGCATGCCCGTAGTATGCCACAGCATCATAACTTCCAAGGTTCAACTTACCTTGGTTCCTGTAGGAGTTTTACATTTAACTGTGTCACCCTCACCTCCGGGACGTGAGAGCTGAGATAGGCGCATACTTGAAGTCCACTCGGCTGCCTCGCACGAATCTTTGCGAGAAGAACGGTTTGAGGTTGAGGGCTTACCTTTCAAATTATAGGGTTCAGGTTTCAAGGTTTAGGGTTCAGGTTTCCAGGTTTAGGGTTCAAGGGTTCAAGGTTTAGGGTCCCGGGTTCAAGGTTTAGGGTTTGGGCTTTGGGAACTGGAGCGCAAGGGTAGTAATGATAGCAGCGAGTGATGATAATTGGGAACGGCAACGGAGTACAACAGGATAACCACGATTTGATCTAATCAGATAAGTGGCTGTCAAAGTCATGGCCCTTCTTTTGGTACCCTGGAATATTAGGGGCCGGACTGTAATGAAGACCCACACAAGGACCCTACTTTTGACCACCTACTGTATCAAGATTACAAGAGAATCGTTGAGGTTGGAACCAATGTCGAGAAGGGCGGGAATCCCAATAAGGCTTAACCCCCTCCCGCTAATGTAAACCCCCCCACCCCCCCCTAAAATTAGAATACTCCCATTGCGGTATATTATAATGTATTGGGAATATGTGATATTAGGGGAGGTGGGGTGGTCTAATCTTATGGGGAGGGGGTTAAGGCTTAAAGGTTTAGTTCAGGACACAGCAGATACATGCAAACACAGGAACACGTGTGGAGTTCACCTGGAGGTTCAGGGTACGCATGACCCAACTATAGCTGAGGTTATCACCCAAGTGTACAGAAGATACTCCTTCAGGCCATACTTACCCTAAACCCTAAACCCTGCAAAGAAGTGCTTCATCAGACCCTTCTACAAGGTCTACGTCCCAAACCGGATGGCTTAGGCATGCAGCTGCTGCTCTCTTAGGCTGGAACTAGGAGCCCCTGATACGAGCCCTGAATCTTGGGGACTTTTCTGCTGTACCTACTATACTGCATAGAACCCTGCAAGGCCGAATAAAGGCTCATAGTTAACACCCATGAAACAGCTTTGATTGGCCTATGGCTAGGGGCTCAGGAGCTGTTGAGGGGATAGGGCCTCGTGTGGGCCACGGTCCATTGCTCAAGAGACCTTCCGTGGGTATAGTCCCCCTTAAGTAGACAGAATATGGGGTATATGGGGATCTTATTATGATCCAACCAAAGCCACATTCTGTCTACCTAAGGGGGACTATATCCGTCAAGATACAGCTCCATGCATCTCCCCTCCAGTACGTCCTTCTACGCCCTAAGTGCTTCGAGGCATGAGGAACCTGATTTCGGCACGTGCCCAAATTTTATGTGGGCTGGCCACCTGTTATGCAAAAGGACTCATGTTCCTGAGAAACAGTCGTAAAGAGGCGCTAGACAATCCCACACATGATCCCTGTCGAAATTGACGACATAATCCCTAGGAGCTCCCATACGCAACCCCTACTCCCGACACCATAATCCCTAAACCCTACGCCAGAACCCTGAAACCCTAATCCCTAAGCCCTAAGCCAGAACCCCGAACCCCGAAATCCCTAAACCCTAAGCCAGAACCCTGAAACCCTAATCCCTAAGCCAGCCTGCCGGCGCTGTGACTGCGTGACACGCTCAGCAGCCTCCTTGGCCTGCAGGGTGAGTCGCTCCTCGCAAAGCAGCGAGAATAAATAAACTGTGTAGGGCTGAGCGTATAGGGAATAGGGTTTGAAGTATAGGGTTTCGGGCATAGGGTTTAGGTTTTGAAATTTAAGGCTTCGGGTTTGGGGAATACAGGATTTTTTGGGCTGTATTTCTTGCCGCGTCTTTTCTCTCCGCGATGCGCTGAGGTGAGATGCCTGTTGGCAAGGGGGGTCCTCAAAGCTAGGCATACGTAGTAACAGTAATAGTACTAGTAATAGACATAGTAATGGCCCTTGTAAAGCTAAGCCTAATCGTAGCACTTTGACCACCACGTCACAGTTCCGAATCAGGTGCTCCTCGAGATCCTCTCTTCTGCATGCTCTTCCGGCTCCTTCATTCAGCCAGAAGTTGATGGCCCACCTTCCTCAAGCATTCCATTGTCCGACTCCAACTCTCCGCACCCCAGATCAGCGACCTCCCACCCTCACGGTCAATCCCTGCTCCGGGTCATTCCACACAGCTAATCGGGTTCAGAGATCAGGGTCTTGGGTTTTTGAGTGACCGATCCAACTGAGATTGTCTTCTTCTTATGAAATACTGACTCGGGGGGTTGGGGGGCCTCCACAACAGTCCAATCCCCAGAGAACAATACACGAGTTATTCTTAAAGGTTTGATAAGAAAAGCGCCAATTTTCACAAACCTTGCAACGCTTCATGCGGGAACTCCCCCAAGAACGGGAATACTATACGCACATGGAAAACGTAATCTTACGCAATGCTTTTGGGGGACGTAACACCCCTAGAAATACTACTCCCCTGCCATCATGTCCGTGGGGTTTAGGTTTTGAGGTTTGGGAATCAAGGCTCAGTGCATGTAGAGTTCAGATCTTCACGGGGCCTCACACGGTCCGGGCATTGGTCTGGCTGCGGGTTTAGGAGGGAACGGAAGTGTCATGGTCCATAAAAACTCCCTGCACCGCGAAGCACAGGACGCTACATACAAAAGCGTATTGAGAGCTATCACGAAATGCGTGATATTCCAAATCTCTTGATGTTACCCTGGTGTTATGCTCATAGATCTGTTCGCAGCCTAGATGACCCGCGATATCAGGAATCAGCCTTTGCAGTCAAACGAAACCTTGAAAATCAAAACGTTACAGCTCAAACGCAAGAGAATTAAATCCCCCGACATCCCTCAGGCCCTGATAGGTTCCATTCCATTTTCCAGTTGCTTATCCAACATTCCCTCCCCTGAACCCTTAACCCTAAACCCTTAACCATAATTCCCTCCCCTGAACCCTTAACCCCAATCCCTAAACCATAATTCCCTCTCCTGAACCCTGAACCCTAAACCCTTAACCATAACTCCCTCCCCTGAACCCTTAACCCCAAACCCTTAACCATAATTCCCTCCCCTGAACCCTAAACCCTTAACCATAACTCCCTCCCCGGAACCCTTAACCCCAAACCCTTAACCATAATTCCCTCCCCTGAACCCTTACTTGGGGGGTCAGGGGGACTTAGTAAGTAGGTTAATAATGGGGATAAATGGGGTTACTATATGGGTTATAGTGGTTATTAACCTACTTACTAAGTCTCCCTGACCCTCCAAGTAACCCTCAACCATAACTCCCTCCCCGGAACCCTTAACCCCAAACCCTTAACCATAATTCCCTCCCCTGAACCCTAAACCCTTAACCATAACTCCCTCCCCGGAACCCTTAACCCAAACCCTTAACCATAATTCCCTCCCCTGAACCCTTAACCCCCTTTAAGGAGGTCTTTAAGGAGTTTAGACCCTAAACCGTAAACCTTGAATCCCTAAACCCTAGCCCCTTAACCCAAGGTGAAGTCCTGCTCCGCATCCCAGCGGGCTTTCGCCTGCCGTGCCTGGCAAACAGGTCCGAGTTCTGGGACTAAGGTTGGGGTTTAGGGTGTTTTTTGTTTAGGGTTTAAGGTGTAGGGGTTGAGGGTTTAAGGTATAGGGGTTTAGGGTTTTAGGGTACGGGGTGTAGGATATAGGGTTTAGGATGGTTAAGGGGTTTAGGGTTTACGGGTTTAGGGTATAGAGTTTGAGGTTCAAGGCTGGGTTAGGAATCCTGAGTTCAGGGTATAGGAAGTAGGGTTTACGGATTGGGGGCTAGGGTCTGGGATTCAGGGCTTAGAGCCTAGGGTGTGGAGTTAGGCTTTAATGCTCAAAGTCGTGGATGTAATTAGGGCCTTGGATGTAGGACCTTTGGATTAACTTCAAACGACCTATGTCCCATTATGTCCCCTACCTAGTCAAATTTTGACTTGAGCCAATCCCCTCTACAGTAATAGCTCCTAAATTTGGGGTCAGTAGGGCCCTAATATACCTACACTAGTCCTCTGTGCTACCAACTACTGGGTGGGGGAATTGACCCAAATTTTGTTTTAACCCCCTCCAAAAGCCATGCCGGCCTCGGAAAGTGCCGTCGGCAGCTCTGCTAAGGCTGCGACTGCAGCAGCCTTTCAAGGTGCGCCAGAACAGTCAAACACATTGAGACTACAATCTAAACTAATCCCCTCTCCCTAAAAAGACCCCCTCCACTCTCCCAAAATTGAATACTCCTAGCATGTTGTACAGTAAAATACCACAATGGCATTCTTTAATGACAGGCCTTTGGGAGCTTTCATATGAGCTATAATCTAAACTCCTAGCATCTCCCTTAATAATACCTATAAATGCTGCTCTATATAATCGCCTGTATACTGTAGCACCCTTCAAGGAGTTTAGACTATCGCCCATATTAGGTACCAAGGAAAACCTGCAAAAGTGATCTCACATCTCCGAGCTCTCCCGAAGGCACTGCCTAAACCCCAAACCTTAACTTACTGGTGCTTAGTAGATAAGGACTAAGGGCATATATGTTGGGGTTATTTTGGGATAATGGAAAAGAAATGGAAACTTCTACATTATAATAGGGTATAAAGTGAAGTCATAGTAGGGAATAAGGGAATATAATCCTTGTATAATCCTAGTTTCATATGCTCCCTGATTCCGTACTGACACAAAGCCCCGGAAAGTTGCACCTTTTCATGTTTAGTCCAAGCCCCAGACCAAACGGGGCATCTATCAGGTCATCCTGGGACAGCACAGCCGTCACAAGGCGTACTTAAGACGTTGATGTCAGGTAACTCACTGAAGTTAGGCTATTTGCTAGGAACCCACCTTACAATCCCCGTCGCGTTCACGCCGGCCTCAACCCCCCCCCAAGTTTGAAGATAGGGCAGCTGGAATTCAGCGCGAAGCTGCATTAGCTCAACTTCCAAAGCTGTATAAGCCCTCAAAGCCTGAAATCCTGAGAAGCAGCAAGTCCTCAGACTCTCCTGAGTAGTGTTTTTTTTGGTGGTTAAACCCAGTAAGATTATATTCCTCATATAAAATACTATACCCCAAGAGGAGGATGTAGTCTTACTCTATAATGGGTACCATAGTATCCCCAAATTAAATACTACTCTCATGAGAATCCTGAAGCCCCTTGACTCTGCAGAAGGCCTGGTCAGTATTTTCTTGAAGCTTTCCTGGCAGGCGTCAATGCTTAGGTTTTTGGGTTTAAGGGAGGTTTAGGGTTTAGGGTTTGGGTTTAGGGTTTAGGGTCTCTTAGAAGTTTTGTAGGTGTTCCAGATTTAGCGTACAGCATTGTGAGTTTGATCGCACTTTATAGCCTGGAAAGGATGAATGAGGGTAGAGAGTTTGGACATAAAGCTTGGAATCTGAAATTCAAGCCTGCTGTATAATGTACCCCAAATCTCTACTCTAATGAAATGGACCCCTACATTAGGGGAAGCGGAATAGCATGCTTTCTTTTGGTACTTCCTTTCTGATGCCATCTAGGCAAGATAAACCCACGAGGTGACAGCCGCTCATACGAAGGCTTCCAAAGCCCAAAACCCCGCACCCTGAACCCTAAACCCCCAAACCCTAAACCCTAAACCCCAAACCCCAAACCCTAAGCCCTAAACCCTACGCCCTAAAGCCCAAACCCTAAAAACCCCAAATCCTAAACCCTAAGCCCTAAACATACCCTAGCCAATGACCGGATCCGTTTCTAGGCAGAACAACTGCAACCAGGACCCCCACCCGGTAGTTTCCATAAATAGTGGGACCCCACTATAGACCCTGATATACTATAATCCTTCTAATGGGGACCTCCAGAAAGGTACCCTAATTTTGGGAAACCCTAACCTAGAACTCTTTGAACGAATCCTCATGTTCTGAGAAGTCAGCAAGAAACGCGGAAACCTCCCCACCCAGAACTCCTGAAGGACCCCACACATGGAACCTCTCAATACTCCACTAAGTCCCTCAATGTAGCAGTGGGTTGATTTTTGAGGAAGGTCCATATTTTGGATCAAAACCTAAACCTGAACCAACAGTTTCCACGTGTTTTTCCATTACTTCCCCTGCTGCCTAGAAACCAGAGGTAAATTTATTCACCCTTACACAGAGCATGCAAAATCTATTGAAGGATCCTGACGCCACGGTGCTTTTTGGGTGGTCTGTTAACCATACGCTATGGACACTGGGGTTCTGAAGGATATATCTGGGTATAAAGCGTTGAGAGATCAAATCCCAATAATATTATACTCGAGAATTCAATACAACATCAAATAAACAAGTTCATGGAAACTGTTGATGTATAGCGCAGTCCTGCCGAAACCAGCGCGGCACGGGCTTGGCTGACGTCCTGTGGGGGCTCAATCCATACGCATCTCATGGATTCCGCTACTACCCCCCCTAGGTGCCCCCTTGATTAGCCCGAATTATCCTTAAACAAGCATATTAGGGAGCATAATAGGGCAATTCGTAAATTTCCCAATCTATTTCCGAGCCTCCCTCGAACTGCACTCTCTCCACAACATAATGGTCTTTTCCGAAGTCCCTTTTGGATAGATATAGTTTTGGGATTATGTTTGGCGCCCTTTTATGGAAATCCTCCAAATTTGCGTGGTCTTGGCCAGGCAAATGCGGCATGAGTCTCAGGCATGGGAAAACCTGCTACTTACTATATATATTTATAATATACCCATGATGGTAACTTAATTTGAGTTCCTTAACAGCAACCAGACTCTGGGGACTCCCATTAGACATGGCCCCTCCAACCCCATGCAAGGCTCTGCTGGCTTTCACGAGCTGCTTTCTACGCCATGATGGTGTCACTTGCGTACTGCGTGGAAGGCGCGAGATCAATCTATGAAGACACACCGGATATATTGCCTGAACGTGAAGATGCTCCCACCCTTGATGCACAATGCCGCGCTTGCCTTTAACTCCCGAAAGCTGAAAGGTCACCAATCCAAAGATAGACCACTGATGAGATTGAGGATAGGTGCGGGCGGCTGTGGGAGATAAGCTGTACCTCTTTTCGTTTCTGGCTTGGCCCTCGCGTAGACTGACTCCACCAAATCCCAATCACAAAGACTACATCCGTATACTTGTAGGGGTCTTTCAAACACCGCACGGCCCAAACTAAGCTCTGACATGACTCTTATAGGGTCCGCAGTACGTGGGCTGGGGTTGGGAAATCCTCTCCTTATCCAAGCCCTAAAACCCAAACTCGAAACCCGAAACTCCACGATTTGCTGGTCCTTGCCGGCGTTGCCCAGAAGATCTCTCCAGCCTCGAAGGTTTTAAGTATGGGCCCCTAGGCAATTTAGGGGGGTTCTAGGGAACCTGTTTAAGGGTACATATAAGGTACATAGTAGGTACATAAGGATCCCAGGGTTCAGGGCACATACTAGGGGCCCATGGTTTCAACCGTAGACTTGGGCGCTGGAACAAGGCTTGGGTTTAGGGGCTCAGGGTTTAACTTGGAGGCTCTGTTGGCGCAGTAAATGGGGGTTTCCCAAACTTAGAGCCTTTTGGGCGGTCCCAATAATAAGGATTATAGTATTGGGGGGGTCTATGCTGGGGTCCCCTTGTTCAGGGAACTACCAAATCTACTTGGTAATAGATTTTGACTTCGTAAAATCTACTTGGTAATAGAGGCTGCAGGGCCTCAATAGGAATTGTTGGGGTTGGTAAGTTGACTTACCAAGTCAAGAGAGTCTCCGAAAGGAATACCCGAAGCCATGTTTTGAAAGCCATTGCACAAGTTTTGAGTACTTCACCTCTTCCTTTGAGTAACTTGACTTCGAAGCTTTTGGAGCAACAGCTTCTGCGTAAAGGATACATACTCGAGAACATGACAAACATGTTAAGGATGCGTGAAAGGACACCCTAACCCCTAAACCCTATCACAATCCGGAAACATCCTATCGCTTGATAATTGGATCAGCGCGCACAAGTACCAAAGCCTAGATTTACCCGGTTGATACTTCCATCAGGAGCAGGACAGACGTGGAGGATCCAGTTGGGGTGAAACATAACAACAATTCTTACCTTGCCATGTTCATTACGATAACCGTCTGTGCCTGAACTAAACTTATTTGGGCAGATGAAGGCAGACCACCATTTACTGGACAATGGTCTTCATAGGATCCTTTTGCGGGGCTCCAGGTCATGTTATGGAGTTTAAAATGTAGGCTTCAGCATTTTGTTTGGTTTTATGGAGCGACCCCTGAGCCTCTGAAGAAATTCTGCAAACCTCCGTCAGGGTGCAACAATCTAGTGGCGTTGCATGTGCACAGTAGATATTACAGCACCTTACGAGCTGTTTTCCAGCAAGCATGGCAGAACATGCAAGTCAGTACGCATGCAAGACAAAACGACCTTGGCTTGCTAGGTTTGCCCGCAGCAAGTATAGCTCCCAAATGCCTCCTGCAAGCAAAAAGGACCGGCTACACAGTGCCAAAACGAATTCAAATTAAATTGGGACTTTCACAATACCATGTGACGTGATGACTTCTGGTCCAATTGCCAATAGCTGTTGAGCATCGCATCATCTACAAGAAGGGCTGAAACGCACATATTATAATGAGCCGTCATCTCTTCAAATGAGCCATAAATGCTGGAGCCTCCGAATTCACCAGCAGTCTTCAAAGCCCCCAAAAAACCGCGCAGGGGCCGCAACCTGATAAAACTTGAAATGCTGCAAGTCCTCATCTCCAAATGCTTGCAGCCCTAACCCTGTCTAGGCGCCTTGGCCTGAAACCCCAGACTCGTCAGGCCCCCGAAGTCCCTATCCCCGCAGATCATAGAAGCCCTATTATTACGATTATGATTATAACCATTATTACTACTATTGCTACTATTACTATTCTTACTTTTATTACTATTCCTACTATTCTTACTGTTATTACTATTACTACTATTCTTACTGTTATTACTACTATTATTGCAAAGAGTAAGCCCTTGAAGACATCCATGAGGACCTCAGGCACTCCGTAAGCCCCAGGCACTGGAGCCTCACAACCGACGTAAGTTTAGGGTTTAGGGTTTCAAACCTGCTGACTGAAGTCCTCAAAGGGGCGTTAAATAGGGGATTATATGAGTCATAATCTAAACTCCTAGCATCCCCCCAACTAAACCCTATAGTAGTCGCCTATATAATCTGGTATATAACCCCCCCTTTAAGGAGTTCAGACTATAGCTCATATACTTATAGAATTTGTAAACCCTAAATTCTAACCCGAGAAACACATCCCCGAACCCTAGGCTACAAACCCTAACCCCATACCTGTCCCTAATCCCTGATTCCTAAACCCAATTCCCCGAACGCTAAACCCTCACTCCCTAAACTCTAGCTCCCTAAACCCCCATTCCCTAAACTTCTATTCCCTAAGCCCTATACCCCAAATTTCTTCAACCCTAACCCCTTATCCCCTAACCAAATCCCTGAACTCCAAACCCCCTATAGTCCCCCTTAAGTAGATAGACTATGGAATTGGGTCTAATAAAATAAGATCCCCATATACCCCATATTCTATCCACTTGAGGGGGACTATAAACCCTAACCCTCAAACCCCACACCCTAAACTAAACCCTCAATCCTAAACCCACTTCACGGGGTCTCCTAAACCCTAAACCCTAAACCCTTCCTTTTTCAAGTAGGCTTCGGGTCTAAGCCCTCTGCCCTCGCCAAGGCGAAGTCGAAGAGCCAACCCTGAGTTTCAGCGTTTCAGGTTCAGGGTCTAAGGGGTTATATATACGGGTTATATAGGGATCATATAGGGATTCTATAGGGATTATATAGGGATCATATAGGGACTTCATAGGGATTTTATACAGGTTATATAGGGGTAGAGGGGTTACACTGGGATGATGGAAAAGAAAATGGAAACTACTCTAGTATAATAGAATGTATGTATATGTGTATATATATATATGGGTTATATAGGGGTAGTATACGGGCAAGTATACGGGCAGTATAGAGATTATATAGGGATAATGGAAAAGAAAATGGAAACTACTATAATGGAGCGCCTCAGGTTTAGGTTTTAGGGTCTAAGGTATAGTTCTTAGGTTTAGGTCTTGGGGCTTAAAGTTTGCTATTAGATTTAGGGTTGAGGTTTGGGTCTGAGGCTTAGGTCTTTGCGGCTTAAGATTTAGCATTTGAAGGTTTAGGTTTTCGGGCTTAAGGTATCATATTCAGGGCTCGTGGTTCAGAGTTTAGCATTCGAAGGTTGTCGGTTCAGAGCTTAAGGCCCAACATGTGGGATTCAGGATTCAGAGCTTGCTTTCATTCAAAAGTCTAGGGTCTAGAGTTTCGGGCTCAAGGTTCGCAGTTCGAGGCTTTGGGTTGGCAGGGAGACCCCAATAATATAGTAGTTTCCATTGTGTTGTCCATTCCTTCATTCCCTACTCACCAGAAGTAAGAATAACGCTTCTGGCTTAGGATTGGTTGTAAGAATGGAGACGCAAATGGAAAAAGCAACGGAACATGAAATGGAAATTATGATTGAGTTTTGGGGTTTCAACCATGGAGAATCAACTGGAAAAGACAATGGAAGATTGCCGGGAAACTGGAGTTAGATAACGCGGACTCCTTGAGCTCGGGGAAAGTACCTTCCCCATAGGGTTTGGGAGTTCAGGGGCTTACTATACTACAGCCCTGTGGGTTTAAGAGCTTCAGGCGTCGAGGTTTGAAGCGTGAGGACAAAGATAGGCCTTTTGGGAAGAAAGACCATCGGGGACCCCAGGGATATATTAGGATCAAAAAAAACCTTTAACTGAGGTTACTAACTATGATAAAGAAACCCTATTATGTATATACCCATAATATGGTAGCTTGCTTTAGGTTCCTTATGAGGAACCCAATACATGGGACCATCTGTGGGAGCACACGGCTTCTTCTGCGACTAACGCACGGAGTCCAAGGTCCCAGGCCGTCTAGCTCCTTGCGGAAACCTGCTCAAGGCAAAATTAATAGTGATAATTCTAAGAATCTCCATACTAATGATGGATGATAGTAGTATAATCGTTGCCCATCTGCTCCCACAAAATGTGGATCTCATCGTTCCTGCAACCTCCGGCACAGTCGCCATGCGCCCTGCGCACCTTCTCTCATAGAGGGATAGCCTCCTATGAGATTTCTAGCAAATCAGATTTGCATACGCTCTCACCAAAAAGCTGCACAATTCCATACAACTCTGCACAACCGCCTGCAGAAGCTACCTAGAATACGTCCCTATTGACACTTATTGTACGAAGCTCCGCATAGTCCCTCAAAACAATTCCGTTCAATGTGGTCAAGCTGTGCAGTCCCCCTGACAACCTGGCTCATCCCATGGGTTTCTATTGGGGTTATATTGGGATAATGGAAAAGAAAATGGAAACTACTATAGAATATTTAGAGTTTAGGGTTTAGGGGTTATAATGGGAATCTCCAAGCCCCTATGTAACAAAACCCGACACACACCGACGCAGCTTGGTAATCTTGGCACCAAGCGATCCGCATCGAGTTCAGCAGATGCCTTGAACTCAAGGCTAAGGGTTCAGGATTCAAGGGTTAGGGCTTGGAGTTTGGGGTCTAGGCCTGGGCAGTCCTTACTGTTAGGATTTGAGCTGCGGGGTGTAGGGGTTGGAGGTTCAGGGCTTAGGCTGGGATAAGGGGATTAATAGGGACAACTGTGGGGCATTCTATCAGGATTATTTCTAAGAAGCGGCTTGCCTTAGAATCGCCTGAGGTATATCCCGGTAAAGCGGATTGCAAAGCTTTGGAACAAGGCCTAAGGTTGTCTTCCGGCAAGAGAAAGAAGCATACTGCAGCTGGTAGTCCCATCTTGAGGAGGCTGCTTGGAGCTTCAGTGCAATTATTCTTTAATTCTGGTTGTACTTGTAACCCAGTTACACGCCCCCCTAAGTCCCCTAACGAAGTTATCGTTGGCGACAACTGTAATTGAGCTGTACAGTACTTACCCTGAAGTGCTTCCCGTTCGCGCTCCACTCCTGGAAAGACGATCCACGCTTGTGGTTTGCCCCGCCTCTGCTTATATGGGATCACGAGGTCCTCGAAAAAGTTGTTTGTCAAGGTTTCCTGCACGTTACTGCGATAACCCACGCTTCAACCTGCTACGCCGATATTGGGTTCTGAATGCTCGAATGACCCTCTGCGCACTTGTCCGCGCGGCGGCTTGCCCAAAGACAACTCCCCAAAGAAGGCCGAGCCCGGAAGTGCCCCAAGCCCTAAAACCTGAAGAACCCAAAACCCTACCCCCTAAAGAACCCAACCCCAAGACCCTACACCCTAGAGAACCCAAACCCTGAACCCTAAAGAAGCCCAAACCCTAAACCCTGCCAAACAACCCCAATCCGTAAACCCCGAAGAAACCCAAAGAACCCCCAAACCCTAAACCCTAAGGAACCCTAAA
>CAJNIZ010000255.1:11564-32573 GCA_905231905.1 Symbiodinium pilosum | reverse complement strand
TGGGACCCCCAAAAAGGTACCCATAATTTTGGGAAACCCCCTGGTAATAGAACCCTAATAAACTATAGTAGTTTCCATTTTCTTTTCCATTCTCCCAATATAACCCCAATATAACCCTAAACCCTAATCCCTAAATAGTAGTTTCCATTTTCGTTTCCATTATCCCTATATAACCCCAATATAGCCCTAAA
Source organism: Symbiodinium pilosum (assembly GCA_905231905.1). NCBI lineage: Eukaryota > Dinophyceae > Suessiales > Symbiodiniaceae > Symbiodinium > Symbiodinium pilosum. Next base: position 32,382 of record CAJNIZ010000255.1, on the reverse strand, counting down.
CCCTAATCCCTAAATAGTAGTTTCCATTTTCTTGTCCATTATCCCTATATGACCCCAATATAGCGCTAAACCCTAGTCCCTAAATAGTAGTTTCCATTTTCGTTTCCATTATCCCTATATGACCCCAATATAGCCCTGAACCCTGATCCCTAAATAGTAGTTTCCATTTTCGTTTCCATTATCCCTATATAGCCCCTACAAACCCTTTAAAGGGTACTAGGGTCTATCTAAATCAAGCCGGGGGCACGCAGTCTGACCTGCGGTGTCCAAGCCGATGCTGAGCCCAAGCTGCTCGACAAAAAGACCTGAGAAAAGTAGACCATACATATATATATATATACATAAGTATATACATACATATATATTCTATACATGTATATGTATACAAATCTACAATAATATTGTTATATCTACCACATATACATATACTAGGGGTTGACTCCAAGTTGTGTTCAGTCTGGACGACTAGGCTCCAAACGATCAGCCGGGCCCAGAACCATGCCCTTCTCGAAAGTGAAAAGATGCTGCTGGGCCTCTTCCTCCTTGACTTCTTTGGCTCTTGTAAGCTGACGGAAAAGGCGCTTGGCATTCATGGATCCTCTGGTGCTGGATGTTGCCAGGGTGGACAGGCTCTGAAAGTAGTCTAGGACTTGAGCCCTCAGCAGGGCCAACTCAGGCTGAGGGAGGAGCAGAGCTTCAGAGGTCTCTCGAAAAGTGCTGGAGTCCAAGATGAAGGGCTTGCAAGGACTGTGAGGGCCGCCCGCAGCGCCTGAGTAATGCAAGGAGAGCAAGTCACCATGTCTCTCCTGTACAGCTTCCTGCTTTTCCCGCTTCTCCAGCAGGTCTATGGGACGTCGGAGCAAAGCATCCATCATCACAACCAGAGCGGCAGCCACGCAGGTCCTTGCTCCATCCGTCTCGCGCGTGGCGCGCAGGTCTTCTGCACTCGCAGAAAAGTAGCGGGAGATGAGGTGCAAGCTCCGCAGGATGTCCCGTTTCGTGTCTAGCGTCAGCGACTGCCCAGCCCAGAAGCACTTCTCAGGCCAGCAGTCATCGTCAAGTGGTAAAGGCATGGGAAGCAGCCTTGCAATTTTGACAGTTTGCTCTAAAATCAACATGGCTAGAGGAACCCTACCAGAATTCTGCCAAGTAGCCTGCAGACCAAGTGCACCACAAGAGTGAAGCATGATGCCGAGGCTTGCGGCAGTCGATCCCTTTGGTTTGTCATCAAAGCCAGCATGCTGCTGACGAGGCGGCAGCACTCTGCAGCCTTGGCTACTGCGTCATGGTACATGATACCCAATTCTAATTCCAATATCCAGCAGTAGACAGTACAAAAACGTGTTTGGACATCCTGGCAGGAAAGTGCAACGTGGCTGGCCCCGCCTCTGTGCAAGTGCTGATCTGAGTGTGCAGAGCTGAAGGAAGAGCCGGCAGGATCAGCGCACCAGGTTTGGCCTGTGACCCCAGTGAGCGCTGCAGAGATGACATGGTTTAGATTCGCCTGAGGCCAAGCCTATAATGATGCTTTGGAACAGATTGCCTCACCCTTCAAGGCTTCGACGTCCTGCGACAGCATGCGGCCAAAACCTCCGAAGTGGCAATCTTGTCTGGAGGCTGCGCTCCAAAGGTCATCCCAAAGCTGTGGAGGTTGCACGGAACGGGCGTTCCGCTGCGCATGCTCCAAAGCAAGGGCTTTTCTGTCAGCCTGCTCGATGACGCCCTTGACCTCCTCTTGCCGAGGTTTGCTTCGTGCAGCAGAGCGAGCCAATGAGGACACGCCCACGCGTAGCAGCGCAAACTCCGCGGGCGCGGGGGGCCTGAGGCCCTGCACCATGAGAGCCTCCTGCATGCACTCCACAAGGGCCCGACCTGTCAGCTCTCTCAGCTCAAGAGGGCTGAAGCTTTCTGCGTAAAGAGTTTACTGGGATCCCGGCGCAGGCCAACGCTGCTCCACCAGCTGGCTTCCGTGGGCTCCAGGCCGGAGAGCACCAGTGCAAATCGGACGCTCCGCTCCACGGCCATGGCAAATGATCGATCGCCCGCCACAGGCACAGGGAGCTGCTCTGACCAAGACTGAGGAAACCCAGCATTGACGCTTAGCGGCTTCTGACTCAAGAAGGGTAGGAGGTGGCCGTACATCGCTTCAGGTCCTTAGCACACCGACAGCTGTGGAGAAAGCAGGTCTGAAGCTTACTCTAAACCTCCACGCTTAGCATGGCGCCATTCTCTGGATCCGGGTGCAGGATCTGTCGATAGAGGAGATACCACAGTGCACTGCTGCAGACTCTCTCCATGGGTATACCAGTGAGGATCAAAGGGGACTGGCGCAAAGGCATCTCTGGGTTGGGTTGTGACCTCGAGAGGCTCGCCGGGTGATATTGAAGCCCCTCACCGCTGTTCACAACACCGAGGATGAACTCCTCTTTGCTCAAATCGCTGGATCGGGACAGGACCAGAAGAACGCAATGGCCCAGGTCGTCGCTGAGCGAGGCGGCCGACACTCTGCGCCGCAGCCATCCACCTAAGCATATCAAGTTGGTGTCACGGTACGTGTATGCAATGCCGAGAAAACATGGATGAACAGGACTTCGTGCGGATGCCGGCGGGGCACAAGGAAGGATCACAAGACTGCCAGGGTTCTCTGCCACATCCCGGAGCTTACAAAGCAGAGTCTCAAGGAAGTTGTAAAACTCATCGCGAGTCTCTGCTTCACTAAAAGTCCCTGGCTCAGCACAAGGGTGTGGTAGTTCTCGAAGCAAGGTGCTGGAGAAATCTAGGCAGTCCGCCACTTTGGACAGCTGCGAAGGAGGCTGCACCTTCCAAGGCGCTGTTGCTGCTCGCTTCAGTAAGCCGGCAGCAAGAGCCAGCGACTCTGCAAGTGCCGCGAGGCTCGGGGAGCACTCGCGTGGTGGAAGGGAATTGTTTCCTAAAGCTCGGCCAATCACGCTGAGTCGAGCAGAGCGCCGGCTAGGGGCCTTTGAGGGCATAGCACTCTGCAGCGCCCTTGCCGGATTTTCCAAGAAGGCGCTGAGGCCCACAACTCGGGCGTCCACATCGGTGGAAGCTAGTTTTGGCCGTAGGTCCTCCGACTCCTTGTCATTTCCCAAACGCGAGAAGTGGCTCGGCAAGACCACATCGCCCTGCAGCGTCTCAAACAAAAGCAGCACAGCTCTCGGAATTCCCTAAGCCCCATACACTTACCATCTTCTACCGGCATTATGTGGCTGTTTTACAGGCCCGAACCCCCTTTCAACCTTACGTGTAATTCTGGGATCCCTACAAGTACCTTTGTCTACATGGATTGCTTATGGGCTGCTATGGGGATCCATGCATCGATTCAAACTCCTTCAAGAAACTGAAGCCTCGGCAATGCAGTAGTTGGCATTCTCTTTGCCATACTTACTTACCGTTTAAACCTTAACTAACCTGAAGCAACATTTCAATTGTCTTTCCCATGTCCTACACAAACCCTGAATTCCACAAACAATTAGCAACATAGCAGCTTTCACGTTTTTTCAACTCCCCATGAACCAACAGTAAGTTGGTGCACCTCGCAAAGGTCCAGCACGGCAGCAGATCGCAGCAGCGGCGCAAGAGCCATGGCTTAGGCTTTCATTGCGGAATGTTTCAAAGTATGGATGCCCTTGAAAACCCTTCCAAGGGGGGTTGTAGGGATATTTAAGGTGCAGGGTTGAGGGGAGGCAAGGGCTGAATTGGCGTACAGGCGTGATTTGTTGAACCCGAGGTCTGATGGGGATCCAACTACTCGGGTCCTCAGAGGAAGGGTTCCTTCATCGGGGGTCTTCGTCATAGCGATGCCTGGAGCTATTGCAGGCAACATCGCGATGCTACGAACAGGGTATGCGCACAAAGTGCCTGGACCCCAGGGACCTTCTGAGAGCCTGCAACCATGACTGCCATGAACACAACTGTGGTTTGACTTTTCCTGACATTGAAAATCTATTGCATGCAACTGCGATCTGTCTGAAATCATAGAAAGTTATCTCTTACACATCAGAATCTATGAGAAAGCCGATTTAAACACAATCAAAAACAAATTAGAAGGGCTCACCATTGACCCGGCCAAAAGTCCTTGACATTATTGAGCCCCCCAAATCATGCATATTATGCAGGATCAGGGGCTCTGCTGGACTGCCCTGTTTGGAATTTGATTGCCTAGCCGGCTCGAATAAGCGGTTTAAGCAGGCAATTGAGCCTGTCCCTTTCATGTAAAGGCCCGGCTTTAAAACCAAAAGCATTGGCCTCATCAAAACCTTCTCTAGAATTTTCCCGCCGAAAAAGCTTTACTTTATTGGGATCGAATAGTCCAGAACAATTTGCAAAACAAATTACTTTATTGCGGACCCCCAAACGAATCGGGATTCAACATTAACCTGACAGGATCATAAAATGGGCTGAGGCAAAGGGGTTCAAGTACCTGCATTCTATGTGCAGCAGTGGGACGCCTGCCTGCAGTCGCAGCCTCACAGAGATTTGTCCCTGCTCTTCATCCAACAGTGCAGCTGGCAGGTCCACTTTCGGAGCCCTCAGAAATCTTCATCATTGGGTGGCATCCCTTCGCGTAATGGCATCTCGCCCAATTCTTGACCAACAACTCGAAGTCTGAGGCATGCCCTGCTCGAAGCCAAACTTGTTGGCCCTCGCGTGGTTCATTGCAGATCCCCCTTTCACCATGTCTCTTCCTTCCAGAAACAGAAGGATCGTAAGTAGCCAAGATGAGGCAAGCGTCCTGCAACTCATGTCTCTGGCGGAGAACCTCTGTGCATTGACAGGAGGGCTGCCTGTTTCATTCTACCATCCTGTCTGTGAACTTCTCTTGCAGCTGCAGAGGTGCCGGGTTTGTGCCCACATGGACTCGCAAGCCTGTTCAGAGAGCGGGGGAGATGGCCGAAGATGCTCGGTGCGTGCTCAGTCATATTCAGTCCCTCCTCGGCCGCGGCTTGGGTGTTGGCCTATAGAGCCGCCCTATGAACTCCAGCGTGTGGATCCCAGAACGCCTTGTTGCCTGGACAGTTATTTTACCAGGCAAGGAGCCGAAGCCTGGCGCTACTTGGGAGTCGGTAGGCAGCGTGCCGCTGGAATGAGATTTGTCTCCAAGACCAACCTGGCATATGCAACTACTTCGTCGAGTCTGGAGATCAAGTTTGGGACCCTGGCCTTGTAGTGGCTCGGGCCTGCTCTGTCGGAAGTGCAATCACGTCGTCATCATCCAGCGCAAACCAGATTGTTGACGTCGTGGCCGTATCCAGCAGTTCTGCCAAATGCTGCAGGTTGCGTACCTCAGGAAAGCAAAGAAACTGCACAGCCTGCATCTAAACCAACATCTTCCTCGTGCTTTGCTAAAGCCAAGAGTGTACACGCAAAATATCGGATTCAGTATGTTAAAGGGTCTCCTGTTCATCAAAATAGCCCATCAAATAAAATGCAGCTACCCATAGCTCAAGTGTTCCGTGCCTGCACCCCGTTGCATCGGTGCAAGCGACGATTCATGAAGTGTGTCAGGCCGGCTGTGAGTGCTGAGGCGAAAACGCAGGAGAGCACAACAACCTCGCGCCACTTGGGGATGTGTCAACAACGTTACTCCCTGAAACATAAGAGCAACATACATGGGCATGCTCCAATCTTATTCGTTTATGATTCCAGCATGCCCCTTTCTCAGGAGGCAATGGCACATGGCGGGCGCGTTGTCAAAATTCTGCGACCCCCATAGTGCCATAGATACCCTACTCGCCCCAAAAACTAAAACAAAGCGAGGATCCACGATGATCCACGATATGAACATCACGAAAAAAAGGAGACATAGGATTTAAGGAATTCCCACATGAGCCATTGTCTAAAATCCTAGTATCCCCCTCAATAACCATTATCGTAGTACCCTATAGAATCCCCTACATAACCTCGTTTAAGGAGTTTAGACTATGGCTCACATGGAAAAGGGAGTCCCCCGCGGCTAAAGAAACCCTGAGAAATCAGACCTCCTCGTCTTGGAAGCTCCGGATATTCCGCAGCCACGGTTCCTTACACGTTCAAACTGGGAAATGTTCGGATTCCCGGGTTTAGGGTTTAGGGTCAACTCACAAGCCAGTACAGGAGTCCGAAATGATTGTTTTGCGACTTGTTCAGATCTAGAGCCCGACATAAACATTTGAACGCTTTTCTCCTGCCATCATGCCTTTTTGATGCCTCAAAATCCCTTAAATTCCCTAGGAGGCCGATTCATCTCTTCAAGATCCGTCTGTTCGGAGGTCAATGTTTTCCAAATGTAGGGTCCCTGACACACCCATCCAAAATGGACGGGCCCTTATTCAAGTATCCAACCAAAGATGTTCGTCCACCCTGATACATGTGCCTTGAAAACCTCATGTACCCGTAGATGTCCCTTGCGTACGTCCCACATACAGCTGATTCAAATGGCCCCTGCAGTTTACAGACCTCCCTTCATAGCAGGAGCTGGTGAAACGAACCAACGATTTTCCCTTTGGAAGCTGCAAATTCTCAACATCGAGGTCCTCCTGTAGTAATTAATCTACCCTCTTTCAATTCATCAATCACTGCAAGGCTTGTTGGCAACCTAAAGTGACTGTCGTCTTGAGAAACCTGTTTTGAGGGGTGCTATTTTCGTGCTGGATTTGGTCTTCTTGTAGAATCCTTACTTATATCAACTAAGAAGAGAATGTAACCTTGCTCTGACCATAGTATCCACGATTGAGCTACTACTAATTTGACCCCGGCGCGGCCAGGCAAACGGGTGAGCGCTCCTCGAAAAGGTCCCCCCACTCCTGGGTAGGGTTTAGTCGATTTCGTTTGTGTTTCTACGCTTTAGGGCTTACTCTAAATATTTAGGATGTGGGGTTGAGGAATTCAGGGCTGACAGGGTTGGTGTATCCGTTATCCTGGGTTTGGAAAGGGGCTGTAATTAGAAATTTGAGGTCAACGCACAATTTTGGGTACGCTACGTTCAGCATTGCGCTACTGTTCAGGAAAAAAGGGTGTTTAAGTTGAGGTATCCGTAAAAGGCTTCGAGTTGATGCAGTTTGGCAGGGGATGACAGGGGTTACTCGTCAGAAACAAACCTCAAGTTCAAGAGTCAAATTGCAAGATCCCATGATGCATTCTACATATATACCCATAATATAGCCTTTTGAATGCAAGATCCTCTCGTTTGTTTATGTTTCAAACCTTAACACAAGCCCAGACTCAGACCGCAAGTAAGGCTCCGAAAGCGGCACAAAGACCAAGCCGCCAAATATCTGTCAGCTAAGGGCTTACAGTAGGGCTTAATATAGGGCTCTACAGGGTACATAGGGATAATGGAAAAGAAAATGGAAGCCACTTTTTAGGGTTTAGTATATACCGAATATATGCAGACCACATTGCATTAGAGAAGGGTTACATAGGGGTCATGTATGGATTGGTCGAAGTTACCATCACGGAGAATCAAATGGACAAGTACGTGGAAACTAGTGCTATAGAGGGTCTCGTAGTGTAACCCCTTCCTGTTCGAAGGACTCCTCGGTGCCTGATGTTGATCATCCGCCCAGTTGGGGATGAGCTTTCTACCCGGATATGCTTTACCCGCCAGTTCGTTTGGGCCAGAGTCGAGCGCATCTGATACTTTTGAGGTGAAGCTTTTAGAATTAAGATTAACGGTATCAACAAAACATGCAGACCTCTGTGCGTTGTGACACATTGCCTGTGTGTCTCTCTGTGTACTTTCAAACTTGTAGATAGCTCATCTGCCTTTACCTACAAAGAAGATGTACCGTACATCCATGTGCATACGCCAGATTTGGATATATCCTGTTTGTTACCTCAGTTTCTGCCTGCCTGTACCAGAATGCTACTCCCATGAGCTCGCTGAGGCCAGGACAAGATAAGCTGGTGGCTGCAAGGGATGCATTGGAACCAGTGGGCTTGGCCATCCGAGCTTTAAGCTCCATTGGTGCACCTTGGCATAACTCTTTCAGTTGTTATCTCATAGCTTCTACATCAGCTTCATGCCCAACCAGCATTGTTCCCACCTTGCTGTCCCTGAGCACTTCGCACTCAACCGTGTCGTAAGGGCATCTTTGGCTGGTGATGTAGGGGAAGGCAATGCGCTCCCCACGTCGGAAGTGCACGGTGCCACCTTTACAGGAGGCTCGATGACGGCTTGGGACTTCCACGCAGGGAAACCCGAACTCCAACGCTGCACAAAGAAGGACAAGTGAAAATCTTGAGTGTGCCAATCATGCAACTCATCTCACTAAGAATACGAGTTTTGCAGAATCTCAACTAACAAGACCTCTTCTTTCCCTCTGCAAAGGCACAGGGGCCTGTGCTTATTGGTCTCCCCGCGATGGACAGGAGCACATCCTGCTCCTTCAGGAGCCTTCGTTCCCAAACCACTACGATCAAAAAGTCGCAATTGTTGCTAAGTAGTAATGCCGCTTCCAGGAGCCTAGGTTAAGGTACACAAACTACAGGGATTATAGGGGTTATGTAGGGGCTATATAGGGGCTATCGGCTATACAAAGGTTTTATTGGGGTTATATAGGGATTTCCTATACCATAATCCCTGTTATAATCCCTATATAACCCCAATATCACCGCGACATAGCCCCCTATATAACCCTATAAAACCCGTCTAAGTATAGGGATTATGGGACTTACTAAGTTGGATCCAGGGCGGCTCGTTGGCGGGCGAAGTCGGCTCGATCCGCTTCACGAGCACTCCTCCTGCAAGGCCTGCGACACCGGCACCGTTTTGCCGCAGCACCGCCTGCGCGGCATACAGCAAAGAGGTTATATTGGGGTTATATCGGGGATATACGGGGCTATATAGGGGGTTATATCGGGGCTATGTGGTTACATTGGGGTCATATAGGGGTGTATTATTGAGGATATATTGGGATGATGGAAGAAATGGAAACTACTATAATGGGGTTGTTTTGGGGTTCAGGGTTTTGTCCCAAACCTTTTCCTGTTTCTGGAATAACATGTACTGAGTAAAATAATCGCTCAGGGACGATATGCCAATCATATCATGACTGTGGATGTCCAGGGTCGCATTTGTAGCGTGGCTGCCTTTGTCATCTGAGCTGCCCAGCTCCATCCCAACCTTTACATCCGCAACCCCACCTGACCCTCACCCTGATAGAACCCTCAAAAGAATATTCATTTGCAGGGCCTTAGGGATCTACGTCCATCAAGGCTACCCACTTTGGGCCCTCAAGTCTATGAATAATACAAGCCATGAATGGTACTGATTTAGAGCCCTAGAGGCTGTAAGAAATATGCTTTGTTTTTTGGGATCCTTTAGCGTATGACTAAGTGTCTCAACATCAATGTTTTAGATGCCATAAATCATTCAAATTATAGTTTTTGGGACCAAAAGCACAATGACTTGGATACCCGAAGCCTTGAACCCTAAACCCGAAACCCTAAACCTTAAGCCCTAAACACGAAGCCCTGAACCCGAAACCCGAAACACCAAACGGTACCCGGCACAGTAAAAGAGCCGCAGCTTCCCCTACCTCGCGGAGGGCCCGGTTGTCCAAAGGCTGCCAGGCAAAGCCATGGTGGCCAAAGCCTGCATAACCTTCCAGGATTTAGGGTGTAGGATCTGGGTTGAGGGTCTAGGCTTTAGCGTTTAGAGTCTAGGATCTATGGATTTTTCTCTGGGCCTGAACCAAGTTCTCCTTACAAGATACAAGACCCAAAAGGTGGATGTTACCCTTAACTGATTTGGAACTGCAATTTCTCCATTAAAAGCACAGTCCATCTGTGGATGAGTTTTATGGGGTTGCTCGAGATGCTCATTTGGTGTCTATAGAATGGCAACCAAATGACTACATTGTCTACTCCTAGCTGTTGAGAAGCTTCCAGATATACACAGGCTGGGGATCCTGCTCATAATATATCTCTCTGCTTTTGAGAATTCTGATTCATATGCGGATTGAGTGTGCGCGCGATGTGGGTGCTACATTGAGTCTCTTGCTCATGTAGTGCTGTTTGTTAGAACGATTCAAGGATTCTGTTGGAGTGATAGGAATCTGCGATGATTTTCGCAGGCAAGTACGTTGGGTTCAGGAGGTCTCAAGATCACGCACCCCATTCCGCAGGTCCTTGCAAGAAGAGTATTACGTGCCCCGCATGTACAAGAGGGATTACTACTTCGACAAAATGCCATGAAGAACAAGTGCTGGTCTTCCTAGAGCATGAGCTGAAATTTCATGCGATAAGTCTTGCGACCGCCTCCGCAGCGGCGGTAGCCGGACAGAAAATGGCGAAGTACTTCAGCAGGGATCAGGTATCCTGTCAAGAGCAAGAGCTTCAAAAATCACATGAGAATAAACGCCAGAGCTTACGAGCGTGCTCATCTAGCACTGCAGACTTTGACCCAAGAAGCTTGCAGCAACCTACCGCCCAACGTAACGCAGCCTGCTGGGACACGCCTAGTGCTCCATTAACAGATCTATCCCCCAGTTGTTCGACGAGATCCAACTCCTCCCCTTAAATAGTAGACTAGACTCTAGTGGATGTTCTCTGAACACAAGCTGCGCTCAACGTGATGTTTCATGTCAGGCACGTTACCTCTTCTGCTCCGGTGTACGAAGTACCAGGTGCTGGAAAAAAATCCCCCTACTCCCCGTGACAACAGATCGCATACGACATAGCGCATTTCATGGAACTTTGCGGTATGACCTTCCCTAAATGTCCCCGAAGGATTTCGTGGAAACTGTTCGAGCACGGTTTCTCAAACCTGAACCACAGAAGTAAACCCGACCCGCGGACCCCCAGCCCCCAGCTCCTATGTTGTCAGCATCTTGGAGGCTCTGAAAGGCAACTCCCACGCAGCGGCCCTGTGCATCCAGGGCGGGACCCCCGCTGTTTCCTGCAGAGCCCCCAGACGGGGAATCTTTCTCAAGATTCTTTGCTGTTTGGGGTCTCTATGTTTTAGACAAGAGTCAGATTGCAAAGTGGCAGCGCAGGGAACAGCCAAACAGTTTATGCGCCAGACGGCTCTGTTTCACTTCCTGGTCTATTTTGACCTTGTAGGCCTGCTCGCAGCAAGCCCTTGCTTTTTGAAATGTTGGTGAGCAGGCCGAACAGATTGTCCATCGGTCTCCAAACAACGTTGTAACATGGAGTTGTTATCCACTTCTGGACGGTATACTTAAGTTTCTTTCAATGCATGTTTCGCGCACGAATGCAGACGAATGACATCACTGCTTTGCTTTGTATCTCTTGGCAAGTGTAAGCCGAAGCTCCTCACTGATTATGACTGTCATCTCAAGAAACAGGCATGAGGAAACCCTGGCTGTCCAGGGTTGATGGCAGCATCAATCTGGATAGCCAACAGGCTTCCCAAACCATGTCGGTAGGGTTGCATCTCCACCTGTCCAGAGTTGGGCTGATTCCAGTGAGAACTTCATGCACAAGATTTGCCGACTCCAAAGCTTCACTAGTCACCAGTCGCCAGACTGCTTGCCAGCAGTGCAGCATGTAACAGTTCGCAAAAGAAGGTGGCCCACCCTGGAGACGATGCCCTCTGTGATGCTGATGTTCTCGCCACCTCTGCTTGACGGTCAAGTTCATGCGAATTGCCTGGTCACCAAACTGAGAAGGGTACCCACTGGAAAGCCACAAACTCGGACTCGGTCGTTGAGATGGCACAGGTCTTCACTGAGCGAAAGGGGCTCAACACCCTCCCAGAAGCCGGGCGCCTCCTCGACCAGCTCCAGCAGTGCCAGATCGCAATCTGAGCAAAACAGAGGCGAAGCTGCATTTTCTCACATGACCTAGCCTCGCTTAGCCACAAAGAAGCAAGACAAACAAAGTGAGGCCTGGTCCTTGGCAGAGCACCCGGGCCAAGCACTTCAAGTCATCCGAGGGTTTCTGAAGCTCCAGCAGCGAGGCGTGGTGGACGGCGTGGGCGTTGGTAACCAGATATCGTATCCTCTCCACAACCAGAGCCACCGCAGAGGCAGCTGCAGTAGTCTGCGGTGATGTAGACCAGGGCATGGTGTAGTAGGGCTCGCAGTGGGTTGAGAGAACCTTGAAAACCGCATTCAGGGCGGTCGGGGGCCGTGGAGGGGCTCGCTTGCTTTGCACGCTTTGCACCCGCTGCGATCCACGACCGCGGCCGGTCTTGGGCCGGGCCTCAGAGCCGCAAAAGCGAACAGCGCAGAACCGCGCATCTTCGAGGCAACGAAGCCTCGATGGGGCCTGCACGAGCCGGTGCAACTTGGCTAGCCTGGCTAGCCCACAGAATCTCATCATCTTATCATCCTGTTTCACAAAGCTGCGGAACACACAAGCTTGGCAGCGATTCATAGCAGTGTACAAGACTCTACAAGTCTGCTTACAAAGCAGGAGGCACTTTTGCCGAGCCCAGTCAAACACCCGAAGCAGACGGACAGACTGGTGCTGTGGTCTCTGGCCAAGACACCTAAAGCTACCTAAAGCTACATCCTACCCAAGGCCGAGTTGATCTAATCTGCAGTGTGCTATGTGGAAGTTCAAAAATCAGAATTGCGGGCTTTATCATTAAGTTGGTGGAGCCTTCCACATAGTCGCTGCTCCGTGGCTACTTGCCGTACTCTGGCCCATGTCAAACAAGTGGGCTGTGTTGGGCCTCTAGGGTTTCGGGCTAGGACTTTTTCAAGGGATGCATCCTCAAGGGGCCCTTTGTTGCCTGCGGCGGTGAAACGCGGAAGCTTCTTTGGCTTTGACTCTTCTAGGTCTGAGCCTGCATGGCCTCGATTTTTAGGGCCTTCAGGGGCACGGCGACGGCGCTCAGTCGAGCACAACGTTGCCGGCAGTTCGTCGGCTTTCTCCCGCAGTCTGCGTGAGAGCTCCTGCAGAGTCAGTTTGCATCATATTCGCTCACATAGAACACTGAAATGCACTGAAGCAGCAGCGAGGCCTGATTGCCTCTCCCCCAGCGCTGGCTGCGTCGCAGCTGTCAGGGGGGCCTGCAAGGCTGCAAGGCTGTAGCTTCTGCTTCTGAGCATTCTTGGTGACCAATGGCAATGGTCCTGGTCTTGTCGCCGTGGCCGCTGTGGCACGCTGCGTCGTCTACTTGACAAGATGCAGTGAAGCCACATCTGTCAGGTGCACAGCTTGCAGAATGTTGCAGATATCTGGAGGCACTGGCTAGGGCAAGCGAGCCAGCTTTGCAAGAACGATGACTGCAACTATGTGGAGAAGCAGCAAATGCAGCCGCAAGTCTGCGGATAACCGCTTGATTGTCTCCTCTTGCGATGGAAGCCGCAAATACAGCCTGGCTGCAGATCTAAACTGGCATGCAAGAACGCGTGCGGGGTTCACTTAAAGACATGCCGGTTTTGCACATGAGCAGCAAGTGCAGCTAAAGCCATGGTGACCGGGGCATGCAAGCCACTCGGGTCGACCTCTCGGCATCGAAAGTAGTGCTGCTTTGCCATGTTCAGATCCTGGCAGCTGCAGCATTCATCGCTTGACACACGCGCTATTGTTATCATCAAAATCATGGGCCCCTTTCGGTTCTGAATCATATTACGGCACCTAATATTTGGAGGTACCAACATTGGACCCTCATGTTTTGCAACTCCCCACAAGCCCAACAGACCGCAGGCGACCCCTACCATCTCCTCATTCATGCAGCCTGCATATCCCTGTCCTGAACAATCCCTATGCCAAACTGATGCATGAAGCCCAGGTTGAAGGAGGCTCTGGCCACGAAGGACTGCATCCATTCGCCCGTGACGGTCATGTCGGCCGTCTTCCGGTACCGTGCCAGTGCTTCCTCGTAGTCTACAGCTTGCGGGTGGAGTTCCACCTTATCGTTCGTGTAGATGGAGGGCAGCGGGAAGTCATCCCAGCCTTCACCGTCGCTGGACTCGGGCCGGGCGGCCTCGACCTGCTCTGACTCCGAGGGCAGCGGTGCCTCCGTGAAGCGCGCGGACATGCCCCAGCCTGAGCGTTTCGGGCGTTTCGGGGTAGGGAAAACGGCTTTTGTCGCAGCTGCTTGGGGCAGTTGCTCCATTCTAAGGGCTCTGACCGTAGTAGGCATAGTCCCCCAGGCGTAGCTCCGATGAGGCGCTGCCCTGCTCCGCCGAAAGCTCGTAGAAGCGCCTGGGCATTGCTCTGAGGTGCGCACAGGTGCCTAGCTGTAACTGGTGGCTACTGGAGGTGAACCACTTTCATGACTCTGAGCTTTGTGTGTAACACATGGATGTGAGCATCTCAAAAGAAACACCTCATGGGGCGCATCTGGGAGACGTCTAAATGACAGCGCCGTCAAGCTTCCTAGGTATCCTTGAAAACAGTAAAATGTCTGCATGAATGTTAAAAATGAGCCTGAAGCAAATTCATGGTTTTGAGTAAGCAACTGAGGGCAAGGCTGTGCCACATTTTGGTTCTGAAGCCTTGGCGACGTCTCCCAGAAGAAGTCATCATGCCGTGCTGGCGGATGATCTGCATACTGGGCTCACTTGGAGGGAGACAGGGACTTGGTGACAACAGGGGTCACTGACAGGATTACTGACATACTTGCTGAGAGTAGATGTCGCTTTGTTCACATGCTCTGACTCCTGAAACACATCTAGGCTTGTAGATTCCTGCAGCAGTAGCAGTATCGAGACATGTAGAGGGGCTCTCCATGGAAAGAGGCTTTTGGGTCATTCTGGTCGCGTTCTGGGCCTATGATGGCCTAGTCCCTGGACAGCTTGGCGCGAATATATATACATATATATATCTACTAATAGACACACATTCAAAAATATGTGTATATATATTTATATTATCCATTTGGCTAACATGGTATGCTGGACAGCTCAGCAGAACAACTGCGGAGTAGTCAGCGCAAAACGGACGTCTCCTAGCAACTGTAACCTTGAAGCTCGTCACAACAAGAATCATGATGACAACAGACCACAATGTAAAGACGTTGAGAGAAGCCGAGGCAACAGACAAGGCTCTTCAACCGACCACTTGAAAGTCTTCGGCAATTTAGGTTACTGGCAGTCTTCAATATGATCCCAAAACCCCAAGCCTCCACATAATCAAAACCACAAACCCTGAAATGCCCAAACCTGCAAACCCTGGAACCCTCACCCAGCTCCTGAACCCTTGGCACCACTTGCCTGCAGATGGTGCTTCTGGGGACAGTAGGGAAGCCTGCCCATGATCGAAGAGATGAGCGACGTTCATCTGGGAAACCTGATGCAAAGCGCTGGGGCTTGCTCAAAACTGGAGGTATCCTTACATCCTTGGATGGCTTAGGATACAACTCCACAACACCATTTGACATTAGATCACTGGCTAACCATCACCACCGCAACCACCACCATCGCCAGAAGAACAAGAACCAGAATTGATACTCGACTACCACGAGTACTGTCATTGCTACGTCTATTCCTTATGACGACCTTCGTGTTGTGGCAGGAGCCCTGTTTGCTGCAACTGCCAGCCTCATGGCCGGCCTCCGCAAGCTTCAGAAACATCAGGGCAGCTCTGTCCGGCTGCTTCTCGCCTCAAGGTATGAGTTGGGGAACAGGGCAGTTGGTATTTGGGGAAGCAAGGCGCCAAGAAGCAGATACAAGCTTGGGATGTGATGCTCAGAGCTGCTTTCACTTCAGAGAGCTGCCATCTCGTTTGATAATGCTGAGTGAAGCTACCTTGTACCGACCGCTCAAAGGCTGCGACTGAAATCGTAGGCACTGACCAGCTTGCTTGAGACCCATTCACCGCGCTCGCAAACCTGCAGCAAAACACAGCATCTCCTGCTGCTGCTGCTGCTACTGCTACCGCGGCAGCTGCTATTGCCACTGCTTATTGGCCTTGATGCATTGTAGGCTTCGGCCAATGACTCACCCAGAGGTCACTCAGGTGGGGATTGCACAGTGACAATTCTTGGGATTCCATTCCCCCATTCGCACCTTAGCATGGGGAAGATGAGGGCTGAGTGATCTCAAGCACTTCCCGCCTTCTTGAGGAGCTTCACAGCAATGTCGCAATCTCTCACGGTCCTCTTCGGACCAAAGCAGCCCCAGAGACATGTGGAAATCAAAAGGAGATCATAGGAGTCCCCTTCTGGGATTGTAACTGTAATTTGGATTATTCAGAGAAAGTCACACGCAACGCGGAAACTCAAAAGATAAGGGCCGGACCCGATGCCATTCAAGTGCATCACAGCAAGTGAGTAGGCCGCGGGAGTGTGACCACGATCTAGGGCCTCATGGGCAGGTGGCTCCTGAAACTGCACAGCCTGGAAACTCAAGTCCCGTACCTGCGTGTAGTACAGCACAGCCTTCTGGAAGCTCTGTTCAGTCCCTGAACCTGTGAGGTACCTGGCATGTCATTCTAGAGCAGCACAGGATTACAAGGCTGTGACCTCTGGAAGTGTATGGTATGGAGACATGATCCAGAAAACTGGAATTCATGGCCATCCATTCCCCTTTGCTGCCTTTCATATCTGCATCATCTTGAGCTTCGAAGTTGATGCATGTCGCTAACAATAATTATTCACATGATGATGCCAAAGGCAAGTTGTGATGGACAACGTTTCCATGGGAAGGTGAGCATTACGCCAAGAATCCTGTGAACCCTGATTGCATTGGAGCTGCTGCCAGGTATTGCCTGTAGCATTTTTTCGGCATCATCTCTGCCATTCGATTGCCACGATAGCCATTTCTCTTCTACTGTTCTTATTGTTGCTGTTGTTGTTGGTGGTGGCCTTATGGGGAATGGAGAGGAAATCTCGCGCGAGTCATAGTCGACCTGCTTAGAGATTTAATGGGAATGGTGCAAGATGTCCGCGACCAACAGCATCAAGCATGCAGGTGGGGCATGCTTGCAAGGTTGAACATCCCATCCGAAGAGCCCCCAAACGCAGACTCGTTGAAGTGCTTGAAGGCCAAGCGGAGGTTCCGCGCCTCCAGCACATGTTGAGGTTTTGCACAATAGGAGGCCCCATGGAACACTAGGGTCACTAGGTGTATCGCAGGGATTGTGCGGAGATTTTCAGAGCCCGCTGAAGGATTGTATTTGCAAAGTTCTCTACACCTGCATGATTGATATGTATTCCTGCCTGTATGCGTATGTTGTTGATGGCGTTCAATGGCGTTCGATATTGATTCATGTGATTTGTCGATTCCTTACGGCTGCTCATCATATGCATTACGATGCACACGCACGTACACACATGTATGCCTGAACCAAAAATGAGCTCGACATAGTTGCTGGAAAATCTCTAACTCTGCAGGCTAAGAAAATAATATCTGTTTGACGCATAGTCATCTCTCGCAACAGGACTTCCTTCATACACCTACAAGATACAGTCTGACAAACCACAAGAATGGACCCACGCCCAAACTTCTGCTTCCAGACGTGGCTGAGCATGGCATGCTTTCTGGGGATTCTATAGGGATGGCATAGGGCATAGGGGTTATAGCTAGGTAGGTACCTCAGAAAACTACACAAAGCTCAGTCGGAATGATTTGAAGTACCCCAGAATTTCAAGGTGCCTGCGCGTTCGTGCCGCGGAAGTAGATATACCCGAGGCCATTATGGCCCAGAGGGTCGTTTGAGGATGCAGCAGTAACGAAGTAGGCGTAGGCCGTTTCCAAGTTCTGCGGTGTGCCGAGGCCTCCAAAATTGCTATGATCAGATTCCAAAGCCCCCCAAACACATAAAATCCTTAGCTCTGCAAGCGCCAGGAACCTGCTTTTTTTTTTTCCAGGAACCTGATATATTTTGGCACCTTCCCCAATCTAGCCGCCCTCACGCCTAAGCAGTACATGTAGCCAAGGAGGGCCAAGGCCCCAGAGTGCTGCCGATTGGCAGCCATCTTCAGGTACTGCTTGGCCTCACATGAACCCCCAGTAGCCAGCAAAATCCTGTGAGCTATAGTCTAAACTCCTAGTGTCACCTTAAATAAACTCTACATTTTTCCCTATGAAGCCTCTGTATATCCTTCAAGAGGAGTTTAGACTATAGCTCCCATGAAGGGGTGGAGGGGGTCTTAGTGAAAGACATTATATCTGTGGTTTCCCCTGTGTCTGCCTCAAAGTCCGTTTCCGATTTTTTTGGAGGCCCATGTGGCAGTCCACGTGACATGGCTAGGGCATGTCTAGCACAAGCCCCCCTCAGGATTTCACACCTCACAACCAAATCATGAGCCTTCTGGTAGTCTTGCTTGAAGCCCTCGATTCCCAAGAGGTAGCGCTTTCCGATCGCCGCGGCGACAGCGCTGTCACCGCTCGTGGCGATCTGAACGAAGAGATTGAGCTCGGAACTGCTCATGACCTTTCAGCGGACAGACTTGTCCTCACACTAATGAGTGAACCGATATTATAAGAATAGGAGAAGACAACAAACATCAAGAAGTCTACGGATTGCACACGTTCAGGACCAACCCAAAACAGAGACTAAAGACTACTCAACTGCTGAGCTCTTGCCGGCCTTCCGGTCCTTCTGCGGAAGGTTCAGTCTAACCAGCCTTACCACCGTCTGACTTCAGAAGTTTATGGGCAAGGGCTGATTGGGGACTCGTCAAAAAAAACAAACTGCTCCTCTAACATGCCCTATCCCGGATCCCCATAGCCAAAATCATCTGGTCAAGGACTTGTGGGTCCTTAGGGAGTGCTGCGTAGCAGCAGAAAAATGTGCAAGCACCTTTACGTCTTACCACTGCCTCTTGGCAGCTCCACTGCTTGAGGCATTCCGGAGGAGAATATGCTGGCAATGCCCTTGGCAACATCGATGTAGTTCAAAGCTGCTGTAGTGCACGCCTCCCGGGGTCAAGCAATGGATATGACTGGGTTTAAGAGCTAGGGTAGGCCACGCAATCTCTCGAAGTTAAGGTTTAGCCGGTATGATCAGAGTTTAAGCGTAGGATTTAGGGTGATAAACCTTGCTGGTGGGCATACTCGTGATACTTGGCTTGATGCTAACGAGAATTTGTCATCACCCTCATCTCTCTACAGTTTGATCCTCATATCACCCTTGCTCTTGTAGTGATTTTATCATCATTCTCCACCTGGTGCTTGGTAGGGAGTCAGGGATGCGGGGGTGCCAGCAATCAGGGGTGATTCTTGGCAGTCCCTCTAAGTGTTGGTAATTGCAATGAGGGACCCTACTTCCAGAAATACCCACGTTGCCCATGAAGCGCCAGGGGATTCTGTTCTCTGCCCCTGCCTGCGGTACGCCATATCCATGCAAGTGCCTATAGCCCATGGCCATCAAGGCGCCTGGATGGCCTGCAGGATTAAGGGCTTACGGGTTAGGAGTTAGGGGCTTGAGGGCTTGGCCGTAGTATCTCAGCGGGTGCTTTGTAGATTCTATGCCCCTTCACAGGATTCTATTGCTGCCACTGGGCTGCTACCATTGCGCTACCTCAAGGGCATGACGAGAACTCTGACCCGCCCGAGCCTGCTGTAGACGCAGCATAGAGATGGAGAACAGCTAGGGCCTGGCGGCGATTGGAGCGGCTGTGTTCTAAGAGGTTTCGGGTGTCGCGCTGGCCTCGTTGCGCCGCAAGTCATCCTTAGCTGCTCCCTGAATTATTTCTATTTTGGATGTAAAAAACAGAACATTTGGCATCATGTTAAGTCTGCAGGGATCATTCAGTCCCTTATGCCATCTCCTACACCCCCAACCCTCCACCAGCCGCACCAAGGTTCGCTGCTCTCCGCCATGGAAGCGTAGAGGATGGCCAGGTTGTACTGTGCATCTGGCTCGCCAATGGCAGCTGCTTCCTCGAAGAGCTCCCTGGCCTCAGCCAGGATGGATGCCAAGATACGAGGTCAAAGAAAACACCACGGATCACTCCATTTAATATAGAATAATTGGGCACTTTAAAAGAACCACAATTTATGATCGTGAACCATCATCAGTCACTCTTGCAACAAGTAAAAAGCTGGGCAGCCGCACCCGGGTCAGGTTGCGGGGCACTCCCGCTCCCACCCAGTGCAGCTCTCCCAGCGAGGTTTTGCAGGCTGCAGTCTCGAGCTTGGACTCCTCCGTCTGAGTCGCCTCCTAGAATCAGGACCAAACAAGGCAGGCAGGGAGGGGAGCCAGGGGAAATGGAAGTTGCGCCCCTCTGTAACTGCACCTTAAACCGAGAAAATCGGCGAGATAATCCGCCTAGGCCCAGGCAAGGGAGCCTGTTCTTGAAAACCCTCACCACTGTCCTGCTTCAGATACTCCCCCCTATCTACAAAGCTCCCAGAAGGGAGCTGCAATTGTTGAGAAGCCCCATCTCTCAACGGGGCATCCTGAAAAATATGCGAGCCAGAGTCTAAACTCCTAGTACCCCCCCCTTATTAACCCCTATACTAGTCCCTTATCTAATCCCCTATATAACCCACTTTAAGGAGCTTAGACTATAGTACATGCGGTGACTATTAAGTGGACAAGGTTTAAAGCATTCTATGGGGAGCCTCCATCCAAATAGACTCTAAAATAGGTAATCCTGGTTCTAGGAACCTAGGGCCCGTCTCATAGATCCCCGAAAAACCCGTTGTACAGAGCTACCCATTGCTAGATTTCCAAGAATTAGGGTTTTGGGTTCCATAATAACAAGGAGTATAGTAGGGGTCTTCATGTTTTTTTTGGAAACTGCCAATGCTTCTTCCAGGAAACCTTAAACCCTAAACCCTAGTTGTCATCCCTTGCGCCTCCTTGGCCAAACAGCCTGTGAGGATGGTGAAAGCCTTCCAGGGAGGCCCTGTTAACAGATCCATGGAGAGCCTAGGGCTGTAAATTTAAACCCTAAACCCTATATACTCAGTGTGGTAACTTAATTTAAGTTCATTGACAGCAACCC
>CAJNIZ010000254.1:14645-28439 GCA_905231905.1 Symbiodinium pilosum | reverse complement strand
TTGTCTACTTCCTCACAGCCTGCTGGTTCACACCAGCATAAACCCTAAACAACTACATACGGAATGTTGCGGTCGTGCTTAGGGCTTCTCGGGCGTCCCTTTCATACAGAAAGTCCATACTGCACTGCTTGCACCTGGTCGACACTTTTTTTTTGAGGCAATCTATGTCGGAGCCTAGAAAGGGTCTTCTGTGAAATGATTAACAAAACGAGAAATTACATGGCGGTCATTGTGAGCCCCGAAGGGGGTAGGCGCAGAAGCTTCGTCTCGAGACAGCACTAAGAGACGTAGCTACAAACTAAACTGCAAAAGACGGCTCATCTCGACTCTTCCGTTCAGTGGCATGTGCAACCATAGCGTTCGAGTACACCCACCAGGCTTCTGATGAGCATCATCATGGTACATCCACAACTATCTGCTGCCATAAACGTGCTGAATGGAGGAACATGGACATTGCCTTGTAATTTGTGGACTGCGCAAGGGATGCTATTGAGATCCATTCCTACATGCCCTGCTAACAAGCAAGCCCATCTAGTCCAACGAATGCTGCTCTCTTCCCTTCATCTCACACACCTGATTGCAAACACTCTCTGTTGTAGGTCAGTTATATTGTACCCAAAACGCGTGCAATTTTGTTGGGGGTGGTAAGGGGGAGGTTTTACTTACAACTAATAGGGATTAGGTTGATGACGAACTCTGAACGGCAATGCCCTAAACATCCCTAAACCCTACACCCTAAACCCCAAATACGAAGGGGATGCTCATGTGCAGCTCAGCATCGTGAGGCCAAACCAAGCGTTCTTATCCTGAGATTAGATGCTGGGTTTACGGATTAACCTCCTAAAAATCCGCACGGAAGCCCCGCACGGGGCCGTACAGAGACTCCTGTCCATGTTGGAGGGGCCTTTACCAGTTTCTGTGCTGGTTTGGGGGCGACATTTTTCGTGAGTTCGGGTAGAAACAAGCAATTTGGAACACGAGTATAGCAGACAGCCGCAAGCTTTTCAAAGAAGTAAACACCGCATGAGTCATCACGTTTGCGTGTTTTGGCGTTCGGCCTGTGCTTTCGATTTTGTTGGTGGGGCTCAGAGACTAGGCCGCTGGGTCTTTTGATTTAGTGGCCGCCAGAAATTTGGAACATCTCCACCCCCCTACCCCAAGACTTCCAAAGAGGTGACGGAAGCATTGGTCGTGGGATTTCGGTGCTCCAGCTTCTTGATGTTTACAGTCTTTTTGCTGGTGCGTTAGGGTTTGGGATTTTTGTTTTTTCGTCGTTTGGAGTTTAGGGTCTCAACGCATGTTTCGCAATGCAGGAGCTGAACAAGGGCACTGCATTGGCATGTTGGGATGACTCAAGAGGTTGGCGTTCAGGGGGTGGGGGTCCGCCGCTGCCAAACTGAATATCCGCAAGATTATGCTGACATCACTTTCAGGTCTACGGGAAGTACATTACAACCCTTTTGCAACCGGGCTGAGCATGTTGCCGGGCCCTGATTTTTTCAGGCTCCTGAATTGCAAATGTTCGTGCTTGTGAACTCTAGGGTTTCTGGCTTCTGGCCTTGCAAAGCTTGAGTCTTCGGCATTGAAAGTAAGGGTTTCGGATTAGGAAATAGGAAGGGGGGGTTAGGGTTTAGGATTCAGGATTTAGGGCTGAGGATTTTGGGTTTACGGTTTCGGATTCGCAGTGACTTCTCTGCCCAAGCTGCGCAGCCCCTGGTTTAAATGACTTTCGAAAATAATGTTCGAAAGGTGAGAGCTCCTTGGAGCTTGAAAACAGGTGGACCAACACCTAAGGCCTTAGAAAATGCCGGGAGTGAGAGATCAGTAACAGGTAAAGTGTGATAGAGCATGGTACCAGCCTAACCCTGACAAGCTACTTGCTACAAATCCCGTGCGGCCCTGCCAACACTCCGCATCATGAGTGCAGGCAATGAAAGCTGAAACCACTTCATCATATTCTTGTACAGGTCCTATGGGTACCATGAATCGTGAGCACGGCACGTGGCGAGGGCACTTCTCAAAGTTGTTTTCTCACTCTGAACCACTTGACTCCTGAATCAAGACTCATTCATGCAGTGGTTCGCCTATATGAGCCAAAGTCTAATCTCCCAGTATCCCCGTGAAAAACCCCTATATAGTAGTCCCCTAAATTACCCCCCTTCAAAGAGTTTAGACTATGGCCTATATGCGCCGACCCCTACTGTAGCAAGGTAATGGGGCTATTCGTAAGTTACTCTGCGGCAGGTGAGGTGCCGTTTTCGCAAGCAGCCATCAATCTATAGTCCCCCTTAAGTAAATGGAAGATGGGGGTATATGGGGACCTTATTATAATATACCCAAAGCCATATTCTATCGACTTAAGGAGGACTGTAATGACAACCCCCTACCATCATAATAGTACACGTTCCTCCTCCTATGAAACGGCACTACCTTGGGAATATGAGTTATCATTGGTGAGAGGTTTCAGCAGTAAGTGGAGGGAAATGGTGGAGAAAAATGGCAAGCCCTAAGCCATGAACGCTGAACTGTATGCAGCTGCAGCTTCATCTTCCATCTCAGTCAGGACCTTGTCCTTGCAGGATGTACTTTTTATATGCGAGCTTCCAAAAAACTAGGGGTCCCTTTACAGACCCATATTGTGGGTTATATAGGGATGCATGGGGGTATATAGGTGTTAGAAGTTCAATAAAAAGCTTGTTGGTGAGTTCCTGTCACTAACGATTACAGCAGATTGAGTCTACATCTGGGTTGTCCCCGGTTGTAAGAACCACCAGATGGGTCTTTTGCAAAATCTAATTGTGGCCGCCTTTCTACAGCTCCAAATACTAAGATTATGTTTATGGAGATGCTCAAGCGAGGGGCACGTGAGGTTTGGGAAGCAACATGATGATGATGATGATGACGATGATGATGATGATGCAAATTAACGCCGCAACTAGTCTACCTTCTTTGAGGGTTGCGCTCATTGTCGTACGTGAAGTCGTTTAGGCAGTAGGGGTATTCACAGTAGTTGCTAGGACAGTAAATCCGAGACCCACGCATTGTCATGCATGACCAGGCTGCTAACTCTAAATCGTAGCTTCCATTCTATTTTCCATTATCCCAACATACCCCCAATATGTTCCCTATAATCCATATAAAAACCCTATATCATCCCTATCATCGTTGTAGTTTCCATCTTATTTTCCATTCTCCCAATATAGCCACCTTGACACTCCGAATTGTCTTCTAGACCCTATAAGCCTTCTAACGACCTTCTTACCCTGAACCCTAAACCCTAAAAGGAATCCCCCTGGCCCTGCTAGTGCCATCCCTCTCTAGTAATTTTCAAGTGGGGTGCTCGTACCCCTCATGATTACATGCCAACAGGGCGACCGTGAGACGTTACAGAAAGATAGGCCGTGCTGACATAGGAATACATGCTTACACCATCAAGTCCTAAACAGGGCATCCCAAAGCCTAAGAATCAGCTCAATTCATGATGCCCGGACCCTTCGCCGCTCCTCAAAGTACTTCTGTAGTCTCTCAGCTGTGTCTCGCTGATCCCCAATACGGATTTCCTGTTCACAAGCTTTGCAGGTTTGAGGCCTCGGGTGTAGTCCAGTTCTTAGGGTTTAGGGCTCACTTTACCCTAAGGCTCCAAATAGCCCAATGTAGGTCATATTTATAGACTTTGGGGCCCAATGTAGGTACTATTTATATACATGGAGCCCTAGGGTTAGGCTAGGGCTTCGGCACGCGCGGTCAGCTCTCGAGTCCCCCGCAAGAACTAGCGCCATTTCCCGGGAGGTACTTAAGGGTTAGGGTTCTAGCAAGCCCACGAGCTTGAAAGTGCACGGCATGTTCTGACATACAACAAAAATCTCTGTGGTCCCAAGATAAAGAAAGGCCCAAGCAATTGCAAAACTTCAACCTAGGGTTCGGGTTTAGAGTTTAGGTTTTCCGGTTTCAGGGTTGGTTTTGTATTTCTGGGGTTTCAGAATCATTGGGCTGAGGGAGCAGGACCTAGCCTTCATGGCTTAGGCAAAGCAACCCAGCTCGGCATCCTTCAAGCAGGAGACTGAGATGTTCGGCACCCTAAACCCTAAACCCCTTAATTTCTGCAGGTTCATGGCTTAAGGTTTAGGGTTCAGGTTCAGGCTCAGCTTATTTACACTTGGCCTGCTGGACATAGCAAAAATTGAAGGCAGTCTATCGTGAGACAAATGGCTGATTGGTAGTTCGTGAAGAACTGAGGCATGGATTCCCTATCGCACTTCCCATAATATCCCCGATAGCTTCCAGTGTCTTCTTCTCAATATCTTGATGCGCTACTACTAATCTGCAAATTTGTGTAATGGGACAACATCCAAAGCTTAGCCTCACTCGCCGGGAAAGGATCGCTCAAGCTCACCCTGTTCCCAAAGCCTGAAACCTCCAAAACTGGACCAAAACCCTACCTGCCCAAAACAAAGACAGAGCCCTGACAGTCTTTGAAGGCTGCACCACCTGCAAGACAGACCTACATTGGATTCCAGATTAGTTTCGGGCAGGCTATGCCCCGAAACTCAGAGGTTAAAGAACAACTAACACCCAAACCTTGCAGTACCCCCTAAGCCCTAAACCCTATATAACCCCATTAGCTATAGTAGTTTCCACTTTCTGTTCCATTATCCCTATATATCCCCTCACGCAACTTCCTAGCCCTCAAGGCCGAAGTCTTGGAGGTCCTGCTCCTCCGGCTGTCCTGGCGAAAGAACGTCCTCAGTGTCCTTGGTTGCATGGAGAGCCAACTAGTTTGAATTTGATAGGATGTGCCATAACCGAGGAAGACTGACAAACCTAAGTCAAGGATGGGGGTCACAGAGCCCTCCGTCCCATTGGGCTACACGTTTCCAGGTTGGGAAACAGGGGTTTAGAGTTTCACGTCTAGGGCCATCCGGGCTATTCCTTGTAGGTTCATGCATGATTAACAACCTTCTCTGTGCCCTGAACTGGACTTAAACTGCAACGTATGACTTGTAACCCCACACTAGCGACTCAGGAATTACCAAGTAGACGGCAAGCAAAAGCAACTGATCATGGCCTCTAAGTTAACCTCAATTGGGGTGGTTTAGGGTTAAGGGTTTAGGGTTTAGGGGTATACTGTGAGCGGAAGGTAAGGGAAACAATGAACTGATAAGGGGTTACAGCTGATGCCATTTCTAACTCCCCGCCCCCACCCCAAAGGTCGCCTCCCCTAGGGTTCAGGGAGCTTATAAGGACTATATGAGCCATTGTCTAAACTCCTAGTGTCCCCTTTAATAAGCACTATACTACTCCCCTATATAATCCCTATACAACCCCATTTAAGGAGTTTAGACTATGGCTCATATAAGGCTTAGAAAGGCCTAATAGGCTTTGCAAACTGGGGAGGGTCCTCTTGGCGAGGGTAACTTTGACCTTAAGCCGTGTTGACGGCGGAAGGCTACCAACCCCAGGCTTAGGGCTTAGGGTTGTAATCCCCCTTAAGTAGATAGAATTTGGCTTTGGGCATATTACAATAAGATCCCCATATACCCCATATTCTATCTACGTAAAGAGAGCTATAACCTCCTGAAGTGCTACAGGAGCCTAAGTAAGAACTAGCAACAAAGGAGAGTCAACCGGAAAAGAAAATTGCCTAAACCCTAAACATTACATGCAAACTCAGGTTTTGTATGGGTTCTGGGTTTATGGGGATAAGCTGTAGGGGCCTAACTTGTCGCCAACATCATTTTGCTGTCTATTTGAGGTACCCCCCATAACATACAGTAAGTACGCAAGGAACCTAGAACCATCATACTGGCATAGGCCCCTACAGAAGAAGGACTCCCCCAAATTTCCCAGCTTGACATGTAATCCCAGAAGATGCTCTGTAAAGACTGCTTTGGGGTGTAGGGTTCGCGCTAAATCCTGAAGCCTAAACCCTATACCCTAAACCCTCAAGGGGTCTTTATGAGTTTCCAGCTTGGGGAAAGAGACCGTTGGACCGCTTGGAGCTTCTTCTGGGCTTCTCTTTTCGATCAGTTTTTACTTACTGGTGGTTAGTAGGGAAGAAGGGAATAAGATCCGAGGAAATTGCATACAGGGTTTAGGATTTGGGTCTAGGATATTCCCTACTAACCACCAATAAGTTTATGTGAGGGAGAACACATATGGCATCAAGATGTACATGGCAGTTGTAACAATGTGCCCCTAACCCCGAACTCAAGCCTCTGGCCCCTCCAGCCAACCTCCAATAGAATTTCTGCACGTGTCCCGTACCTGCTGCCCGCCAAAGCCCCCTTGCCGCCGAAACCCATGTAATCTAGGTTAACCGAAGACTCCCATTTTCGTTAGTGAACCTGCATACGAAGTATAGTCTAAACTCCTAGTATCCCCCTTAGCAACCCTTATAATACTCCCCCACATAATCCCCCACATAACCCCCTGAAAAAGGAATTTAGACTATAGCTCATCTGGTACTCTTAATCCCAAACCCTAAACCTTCAACCTTACACCCTCATGTTGTAACAAGGAGTTGCAGGATTGTAGTACCCTCCCACTTATAATGAACTTCCCTGCGCGGGTCATAAAACATGACCCATTATCGAAAGATACTATATCAAGGATCATATCGATTATAGAGGGGAAATGGGGGTGGGGGCGGGGGTACTTGCCCTTACCCTAGGAAATAATTCACTAAACCCTGAACTCTCAGCCCAGAATCATGTAGTAATTTCCCCTACAGGACTTGCAGGGATATTATGTCCTTTTAACAGGGTTCACAGGGAAATAACCCAGGGATATTAAGCCCCTTTAAGAAGGGGGAGGGGAAGGGCCATGTTATGCCACCCTGAACCCTAATCTCTAAACCCCAAAGCCTAATCCCTAAACCCTAAACCTTAAGCCCTAAACCCTAAACCTTAAGCCCGAAACCCCAACCCCTAAACCCTAAATCCCTATAAGCCCTAATCCCTCAACCCTTTTGGCCATGTCATGCCCTGTTTCGGTGGCCAGGGCCTGTTTCAGCTTTGCCTCCGCCTCCGCCTGCCGATTCGGATTTTTGGTCGCCATATGTTTTAGGGGTTTTATGTGTATATATATATATATGTAGGATTGAATTGGGGTTATATTGAGGTAATGGAACAGAAAATGGAAATGACTATTTTAAGATTTAGGGCTGTGGGCTTTGGGGTTTTGGGGTTTAAGGCTTTAGGGTTTCGGGCTTTAGGGCTTTGGGGTTTTGGTTTTAGGGTTCAAGGCTTTAGGGTTTTAGGGCTTGTGGGTTTAGGGCTTTAGGGTCTAGAGTCTAGAGTGTAAGGGCTCCAAATACATAAAGCTTCATGAGCTAGACTTATACTGCTAAACCATCGGTAACCCTGGCTACAGGTAGGGCTCAAGATGCCTGGTGCAAGGGTGCAAGGATTTGGGCTCCGAGGCGTTGAAGTTCTTAGGTTGCAGGGTTAAGTGTTCAGGGCTTTTTGGAAGGACGCGGTTTAGGGTTTAGGGCTTAGCTTGCAAGAATTGAGCCCTAAACCCTAAACCCCTTAGGACTTTCAAACCAAATGGCGCTGTGTCTTGGGGTAATTTTTTGGGTTATATTGAGGCTATATAGGGATAATGGAAAAGAACATGGAGACTATAATAATGCGGTTATATCGGGATTAGGCCTACCATGATTCTGTAAATTACATAAAGACTCCAGGGGTCATTTTGGGGACATTATATGGATTCATTCCAAGGGGTGCGCTTCGAAGTATTCTCAAACTAGAGTAAGGACTAGGTTTAGGGTTTGTTGTTCCCTACTGTTTAGCTCAAGGTGCAGAAGAATGGCCTCAAGGTTGAAGTCTTGGTTTGCTTCTCCCGCCTAACAAATGCGCGGGACTCTACCTCAAGCATGCGCTTTTGGAGGCACCTTCGCAAATTGTCGTACCACTTGGAAAGGATCGCTCCCCGGAATGGCTGCACAGAGGATGCAGCACCGAAGGCTGGCTTATTTAAGGAGTGACCTGGGCTGACATGTGCTCAACTGCCTGCCGTTACGAATATTGAGGTTGAAATCCCGAGTGCTCAACTACTGAGCATTGGCACCCGCAAGGGCAAGGCTTCCGGCCTTTTGCTCACTTTGTGTAACATTGTGTTTGGTACGTCCGAGCGCTTCACACACGTGTCTGCTCAAATGTCATGTGCACCTTTTGTAGCAAAATATGGGTTTAGGGCGCTTGGTGTAGGGAGCCTAACATATCTAGAGCAGCGAGAAATCTCATATGTGTGAAGCTGTCGACGCCAATGTCCACCGATCAGCGCAGGAAACAACAGCAGCGATTTTTGACAGGAACCCCTACGTCAACTGAGTGCTCAGAACAAGTGCCTTTCTGAGGCGTATTTATCTGCTTCCTCACTTTTGATGGGTGCGTCTACAAGCCTAAAGCTACAAGGTTGCCGGTCAGCGGGGTAGCGACTCGTGCGCACCCAGCCGCCGACTAGCAGTGGCTAACGGTTAAACAGTTCAACACAACGTTAAGGCTGCCCATGGCGGCATAGCGAATGAGAATACCACCTTAGAGGCGAGACACGATCATGTTGCTGGAACGCGACTTCCGCAAGTCCACGTCTCCTAAGAAGCCGGAAAGGTTCATCGGAGGCACATCAGCCTCTGCGTCCCCAGGACCTTCGCCAACAGCTTGCTTGGGGCTAGGTTCATGCTGGAGCCAAATGCCGAGCACCACCAGTCCCCCAAAGACCACGGCGGCAATCAAAGCTGCGTCTGCCGAACTGACATCTGTAGAGCCCTCCAACTGTTCCGCTTCTAGGACTTCAGAAACCTGCACGGACAGCAGCTCAACAGTCTCTGGCAACTCAACCTCTTCTAGGGTTGCTGCAAAGGCCTCGGGGGATTGAAGTCGTGCGGCCGCCTCAGACCCACGGCCGGCAATGACCTCCGCAGTGAATGAGACGGACGAATTGGCACCTGCGAGGCGTCGCAGCCGGCGAGTTGAGAATGAAATGGTCT
This sequence comes from Symbiodinium pilosum, assembly GCA_905231905.1. Lineage (NCBI taxonomy): Eukaryota > Dinophyceae > Suessiales > Symbiodiniaceae > Symbiodinium > Symbiodinium pilosum. Next base: position 19,444 of record CAJNIZ010000254.1, on the reverse strand, counting down.
GAAAAAGGCCGCCGCCCAACCGTGTGAGGAACACCTTCAGCAGATCAAGCGGTAGTGACTCCAATGAGTCACCAGAGCGTATTCGCATTGCGATTTGCCCTCTTATGAAGTCACGGCGCATGGTCGCCACTTCAGCTGTGCTTGTGACAAGCTGTGCTGGTGAAGTCTCCTCTCTTGGTATGCGGGAGTCAAAGGATGTGGATACGTTGACACTTTCTTCGAGAGTGCCCGCAAATGTGGTGGATGACAACTTCATGTCTTGTGTTTGGTGGAACTCTGATTCATCCAGGCTCGTGGTCAACCCCAGCGTTTCGCTTGCGTTGGCTAGAGCACTTGTCGCTCCGGCTGCAAAGTTTGTGGTGCTGACGTCTCGGTCAATGATGTCAAGGGTGCTGCTGCTGGTGCCTGCGACATTGGCGGTGCCGGTGCTGGTGGTGCTGGTGGTTGTGGTAGTTGTGGTGGTTGCGGTTGTGTTGGTTGTGGTGCTTGTGGTGGTTGTGGTGGTGGTTGTGGTGGTTGCGGTGGTTGTGCTGGTTGTGCTGGTGGTTGATGTGCTGGTGGTGGTGGTGGTGGTGGTGGTGGTGGTGGTGGTGGTGGTGGTGGTGGTGGTGGTGGTGGTGGTGGTGGTGGTGGTGGTTGTTGTGGTTGTGGTGGTTGTGGTTGAGGTGGTGGTTGAGGTGGTGGTTGATGTGGTGGTTGATGTGGTGGTTGATGGGGTGGTTGATGTGGTGGTTGATGTGGTGGTTGTGGTGGTTGCGGTGGTGGTCGGTGTGGTTGTGGTCGTGGCGGTGGTAGTGGTGGTGATTACTGTTGCAGAGCTTGTCGTTGCATCAGCGAGATAGCAGGAGGTGTCAAGATCAGACACGTCTGATATCTTGAACATTTGCGTCCAATAATGCCTGTATCGTGAAGCGGCGTTATAAGCATAGCCTACGGCAAAAACGCGGAAACTTGGATTCATCATGTTCTTGCAGTGCCCATCTGAATTCTTCCACTGTTCCAGGACGGATGCAGCGCCACTTCGCCCTGCAGCTATGTTTTCACCATTGGCCTGGATACCCTGGGCCTCTGCTCTATCCCAAGAGCTGCTGCCATCTTGGCTCGTGTGGGAGAAGTAGTTGTTGTCTGCCATGTCCTGGGAGTGTAGTTGGGCGGCAGCCCACAAACGGCAGTCGAACTTGAGAGGTACCTCATTCGGGGCGTAAGATGTACCCCCGGGACAAGTATATCCAGCTGCCCGCAGCTCGTTCAAAAGGCCAAAGTGCTCATAACTCCTCTCTTCCATGACTCCCAGACTGCCTGTAGCCTGCAGGAACAAGGCCAACAGTAGCATCCGTATCGATCCTTGCTGTTTAGTATGCTTGTGGATGTGCCACAGGCGTTTCGCTTATCCCGGTCTAGAGCAGGCCCCAGGTCGGAAGACCTGGCTATGGCAGCAGGCAGGGGTAGAAACAGGTTTGGGTCGGGTGCAGGCTGTGCTGCGTGCCGAAATGCCTGCGGTTAGCCACGTGCCAAGATTCTGCCTACAGTTGTTATCCTCTTGGAGTTGGCGACTGAGGATTCCTGACCATGATATCATGTTTCTTAAGTCAGTTTGGATCTTGAGGAAATCAGTTGCCGCAGGATTCTACGCTCAGTCTACAATTCTACATACTGAAAACTACTGAAAACAGTGATCAGTTCTTTGTGGTTTCCTGAAGGCAGCCGCTGGTGGTGGTGATCATTACCAGGCGACCATGCGGCTCATGGGTGTGACTTATGACCTACCTCACTACTTCGTGTCCTGTAGGGAGGGTATGAAAACTTATGAAGTGAAGGCTGCTATGCAGCAGGGACAGCTACGGGAAGTGTCGAAACACGCCTACTGCCTGTATGATCCCCGCCATATACGCCCCCAAAATTATGTGCAGACTTGATGAAATCTTCCAGACCCTCAGGTTGTTCCAAATAGAAGGTGGAAGCAGAAGTACGACAAATGCAGCTGCGGCCGAGTCTTAATAACCCGATTCAGAAGCCTACTTCTGACACCAGTACTAGCCATGAGCCTTACTGACCCAAAACGCTAAAATGTGCGCACTTCGGCCTTCTCGCGCTCGAGCTCCCCCTCTTCAGGCTCGTACTTGCCCTTCATCAGCTTCTTGAACCTCGAGCATGGATCATGGGTTTGTGGTTTCTCAAAGTGAGAGGGGCCCTTAGGAACCCTTGGGATATACAGGGTATACAGGGATTGTAATAGCCCCTACTGAGGACGGAGGATTCTAGAGTCCCAAAGGCAGGGTAGATAACGCAATGTGAGGATCGCACGCTGAGGAGTGAGGTTAAGGATGTCTAGATGTAGGTGCAAATCATTGAAGCTAGGAAGCTCGGCCCACTCAGAGCACCGTAAACCCTAAACCCTAAACCCTAACACAAGCCAAATGAGGTGAGAGTTTAGGGGTTTAGGGGTTAGGGGTTTACCTTCAACCCTAGAGCCAAGCCCTCATCGCTAACAGTCTGTGGGAGTGGTGTTGCGATTCTGATGATCGAGTGGCAGGCTATGTTGGATCCTCATAGGCGAACATATTCCCCCAAATTAACATGGAAACCCATATGGCCCTCTTTTTGAAGGGACTGTAGTCTTTGTAGAGCCCTTTTTGGGTTTCCATGTTAGTTTCCGGGAGGGTATATTCCGCTAGTTTCCATTTCATTTTCCATTTTCTTTTCCATTTGATTCTCCATTATTGTAGTTTCCATGTCATTTTCCATTTGATTCTGCATTCTAGTACTTTTGACCTGGTGTTTACGTTATCCCAATATAATCCCTATTTAAGTCGAGCAGGGAGCAGCAGCCCTTTTGGGGACAGGTACCTTGATCAGCTGCCACATCTTGTGCAGCTTTGGGTTTCCTGGGTAATATGAGGATTATATGAGGGGTAATGGAAGAGAAAATAGAAACTCCTACAATGGGGTTGTATAGGGTTTAGGGGAAATATGGGAAAAGAAGCTGGAAACTACTATAGTACATTGGGGTAATGTTGGGATAATGGAAAAATCGGAAAATACAGGGATTATAGGGATTATGTGGGTGGTTGTCAAAATTATGGTCCCGTTTTGGATACCCTAAATATTAGGTGCCGTACGATAATAGGGACCCAAAAAGGGACCATAATTTTGACAACCACCTATATAGGGTACAGGCAGAAACCTTGGGGACCTGTAGATTTCAGGGGTGCAGCTTGGCCCTCCGGACCCCTAGCAAACGTCGTTTGAGCGAGGCTCCCATCAGTGATACCGCTTCTTTTTGGCGTGAAATGGGAACGAGACTACGCTAAGGCCTAAAATCTATAGGATTTCTGGGACAACTTGAAGAGTTGGCGGGCAAACCCTGACCCACCTTTGAGGAACCTGCAAAACCGTAGTTGAACAATGATCGTTCTGTCTAATGGTTAGGGGTTTAAGGACGGGTAAGGAGGAATGTTGCTTGTCTTGACCATCCATGACCCGATGCCTGAAAAAGCTCACCCCCTAGATGTGCTCAACTGCTGGACTCTCTGGAACACAGGTGTAAAAGCCAACATGGAATGCCTGTTATCTGTTATCTCCTTTTTAGAAGGATGGTCACCTTTCTAGATTCCTTCTTAGGATTCCGTGTTAGTTTTTGGGAGGGTGCATCCTTCATCCGAGGAGTTGATCAGGGTTGTTGTCAAGTAACTCAAGCTAAATTACCAGTACAAGGAAGCCACCACATCTACTACATATCCAGAGTGCAGCAAAGATCGCTAGAGTAGCTTGAGTTCCTTAAGTCCCTATACAACCCCAGTTCCCAGTTCATGCTTTCATTCTTTACCCCTTGATTCTCATTCTGGTAACCCTATAGCCAACACCCGGAACCCTAAATCTAAACACCACCAGTACAAGAGTAAATGCAGTAGCTTCCAATTTTCCATTCCCTAGACCCTACCAAAATCCTAAACCCTAAGCCGCCCTAGTCCAAAGCTCTAAACCCAAAACGGTCCTTGCCCTAAACCAGTCATCCTAGCAGCACTCGGCGGTAGTACTCGCCAATGTACTCTTCCAGGCCACGAGTCACTGTGGGATCCTTTTGACATGGGTCTTTAGGGGTTGTTAGTACCATGTAGGGTTTAGTGTTCAGGGTTTCAGGTTTAGGGTAGGGTCTAGGGCTTAGACTGGGGGAATGGAAAAGAAACCTGAAAACCAGCCTGCTATTTGGCGTTTAGGGTTTAGGGCTTCGGCTAAGGAACGGAGGGAAACATCGCTAGAGCAGCCCCCATGTAATCCCCAAGAGCATAGGAGTTTGCAATTTTTTCTTTTCCAGGTCGTCATTCCCGACAAACAACCAACAAGGGGCAGGCAACCCACAGGCGTCAAGTAGCTATGCTTGGCACTTAAAGAGTCTCCGTGTCATTATGATGTGGTCAGATAGCCTTTGGCACCTCAAAGCCATTTGATGAGTACATCCAGGACATCCAAACCGGAGCCCCGGGTTACGGACAAGCAAGCGGAACCCAAAGTAGTTCTATGGGAACCCCTTTGAGCCCAAAGTATATACTATATAGCTACATGAACCTTTTGGGCTGTGTCATTTTCAAAATTTGGGTTTTGGGGCCCTAAATCCTAAACCCTAAACCCTAAGCCCTAAGCCCTAAACCCTAAACCCTAAACCCCCCCTGAACCTTCAAGCCCCGGACGGTGAAGCCTGAAAGCTGCCTTCCACCTGCACGTGCCAATCAACCTTGCAACTACGCACTTTGACCTCCTGGCCCTATCCAATTATGGTTTAGGGTTTCGGGTTTTAGGGT
>CAJNIZ010000253.1:16251-32576 GCA_905231905.1 Symbiodinium pilosum | reverse complement strand
GTAGCAGGGGGGCGGCGAACCGGCGGGGCAAGGCGGGGCACGGCGGGGCGCAGCGGGGCGCGGCGGGGCGCGGCGGGGCGAGGAGTGCACGCTGGAGATATTTGGAGCGCACCCTCGAAACAAAGGAGCGCACCCTCGAGAGGAATAGGAGTGCACCCTCGAGAGCTTCCCCCTTGAAATACCCCATGTGTTAAACAACCGGCAAAGCCAATGTTAATTCGTGATACACGCTGCACCACGCACACACGCGAACCTCAACTACGCTTCATCCAGAAAACCCTGTGCAACCGAAACCGAGACCCTCAACATATCCCAAGAAAGAATACCAAAACTAATGCCTCTAGACTCCACATAGACCCGAAGCGCAAACTTCACCTGATTATTTAGCCGTAGACCCTTGGCCCCAAACCTTGAACCCCAACCGTCAGCACTAAATCCTAAGTCGGCAGCACTTAACCCCAAACTTTACACCCTGAACTGCATCCAAACCCTAAGCCTTAAATCCCAAGCTCTATACCTCGCGCTCTAATTCAAGTCTAAACCCTAAACCCCACAGCCTAAATAGTAGCTTCCATTTTCCTTTCCATTATCCCATTATCCCAACGTAACCCTAATATTCCCCCAATGGGTTCTATCTATATATATATATACCCTATATAACCCATTATAGTAGTGTCCATTTTCTTTTCCATTGTCCCAATATAACCCTATATAACCCTAATAATCTTTCTTGGCTGCACTTCGGGCACATCCTAGGCACCTCGGGGCTCCCAAGATGATGCAGCAGCACGCGGCCTCACTTCTCAGCAAAAAATTAATGATATTGGGCTAGGGTTTAGGGTTCGGGGTATAAGGTTTGGGGTTTAGGGTTTAGGGTCTAGGGTTTAGGGTTTAAAAGCAACACTGGGTTATATTGGGTTATATTGGGATAACCTTGGGTTATAGGATAATATTGGGTTATATAGGGATACTGGAAAAGGAAATGGAAACTGCCATTTAGGATTTAGGCTTGTATCTTCTTGTTTTGTGGAAGCGGATCGACGTTCCAAATTGGGTTAACTTGATGCAATAGCGACCCTTCACCCTTCAATATGAAACGGAAGACGCGAGTCTCCTGCAGCTTTGGGTGATCATTTGTCTTGAGCAAAAATCTAGGGCCACTCTCGATGCAAGGTCACCATTAATTTCCAAACTTCCCGACTCCAATTCTCAGAGCTCATGATTTAGGCTTCAGGGTCCAGGGCCCCAAAGTCAGGATTGGCATAGCAATTGCAGCAGCAGTGAAACAACAAGATCAGGACTGCTTGCCGTCAAACCTCAAACCTTGCACCGCGCACCTCCTGACAGAATTCAAGCCAAGAAACCTTGCGAAAGTCAAACCCAAACTTGTTCACATACTCTCCCTGCCCCCTGTAATCCCGCCCACACCCAAAAAAAAGGAGCGCACTCTTCAGGTAGATGGACTCCAGAGGGACCCCGAGCACCTCAAAGGCAGTAAGAAACTGCGTTGAGAACTTTTTGCTTCCAGGGCGAAGATCCAAGGGTTTCAGGTTGCGCGATTATGCTCTCGAGCTGCTCACCCGTTTTCCTCATCGTCGCTCCTGTCGGCCCAGGCCAGACTTGTTCCATAAAAGAATGGTCTTTGCAACCCTTTGCCTAATGACGCCACATGCAAACTATCTGAAATCCACATCTTAGGCGCCCCTTTCATCAGGGAGACTTTCGGGCTTTCTCCGAAGTAACCCACTTCATGCACCGTCAAAAAACCTGGAATCCACAACCCAGAAAAATCGTCGCGTTTAACAACACTTGAAACTCATAAGCCAAAAGCCAACAACTCTTTATGGAACCCGGATCTATTTTCATAAGCCGGGGTGCCCCACGCACAAATCACAGAAAGCTAAAGTCCATACCAGAGCCAATTCCAGACATGGGCCCCCGAATTTAAGAAGCCGTAAACCTCAAGCCCTGAATATACATAGATCATTCGGCTTTCCCGATGCACCTGCATTTTCTATGCACACAAAGTAAATCTCTTGGATAATGAGTCATGTAATGGGCTGGTGTAGAGTGTAGAGGTATACTCCTTACCACGAGATACTCCTCGATCAGGAGTTGCTCACCAACTCTCGTGAATTTGAAAGTCATTGGGGAAGTCCAGCACAAATAGACCAGCGAGACGCGAGATGATCATGTTAACTGTAATAAACATCTGGAAGCATGTCATTTGCATCGACGTAGCCGATCGCAAAATCATCCGTTACGCAAGGGTGATAGCAAGGTGCTGGTGGAAGCATAGCTGAAGGTCGTCAACATAACATCCATATGAGCTATAGTCTAAACTCCTAGTATCCCCCTCAATATCCCCTAGAGTAGTCCCCTATGTAATCCCTATATAACCCCCTTTAAGGAGTTTCGACTATGGGTCATATCACACCAGGACTTTCTGAGCCGACAGGCGACGCTGCAATACACACATTCTACAACACGAGTATTGTTTGTCAGAAATCTCTCCAAACGGCCGCCGCGGTATATATAGATATATACACATATACACACAAGCCTATACCACTGTAACTCCAGCATATCCTACATACCCACATACAACCCTTACAAGCCCTCTTAGGGGCCTCCCATGTCATTACAGGCATCTACTTTGCACCTCCGGCGAAGCATATGGCTGCAGCCGATCATAGTGGCTGCGTGGGAAGAGATAGACAATGACCTTAGCATTAAAGGTTACATTTCGGGACTACTAGTGGGAATTGTAGGAGGCCAAGATAATTACAATAAGGCTTGTGCTACACTCTGCTATGGTCGTCTAAGGATCATGGGGGAATACTGTTCCCGCAGGCTTCATCGTTAGGAGCCGAGAAGGATCTAGTTTGGCTATTGCAGCAAGGATTACTGCAGATGCTGTAGGAAACAATGGAGCGTGCAGCAAAACGGTGCCGCTAAAGAACATCAATGATCAAAGATCCTACTCAGCAACAAGGAGTTTACACAGATTCCGGGCTATCATGCAGTCAGCAAAGAGTCCCAGAAACGGACCCTCCGAAATCAGCCACAATCAAAAGCCAATGAGAGGACCTTAATCTTCCTTCATGACATGTCCTCACAGGCCCGGCAACCTTGGATATGTGAACTCAAGGACCAACACTGATTCAACCTTTCACAGGGTTCGAAAGTGGTTTTCTGGGTTTGGGATTATATGTGAGAAAACCGCTGCCCTCCCAACTTCTCATATGAGATCTTCATGCTTGAAAATGCTTCCCAAACAGGACCTGTCACTGTGAGACAAGGGTTGCCTGAAAACAAAGACATGTTTGGCTTCGGGATCGTCATAGAAGCATTGCAGCATAGGGGAAGGGACTCTCCAGGACATCAACCCAAAACCCAACGCCTCAAGACGCAACCCAGAGAAAACCGGTCACAGGATGACACCGAAGTCATAACAAAAACAGCTCTGGTGGCACTCCCGTAAGAAACCGCCCGTTATGACCATAAAACAGAAGTCATAACAAAAACCCGTTTCCGCATGCAACCGCTGGCACCTGCAAGCTACCAGAAGTCCTGGAAACATGGATTTTGTGAAACCTTTTGGCAACCGAAGTCATAGCAAACGGCCCTCCTACCCTTGAAACGCTGCTCTAAAGGCCTGCCTTCGCCGCGGCATGTCTAGAATGAAAACGATCAAACCCCTGCATGAATTCGCTGTCCACATGTACCAGGAAACCAACCTAAAACGAGCACCACAGACGAAAAAACGCTGAATACAGGCAAAATGTTTGAGGCTGCTGTGGGAGACATACAATTACAGTTCCCTGCAAAGCTTAAAGGCCACTTGCACTGGGAAGCTCCCTGCCAAACTCTGCTCAAGGAAGCCGGGTGTCCGGCCCCTTCCTGCAGCCTCCCGCATCGGCCACGACCTTAGTGGAACAGAAAACCTGGATGGTTGGGATTTTGGCATAAACTTGGAAAGGCTACAGGCCCTCAATGCCTTATGCTTGAAAGTAGGCAACAAGATCACGAAACACTAGCGCAGGGGCCGTAAAGGAGGGCAAAACTCTTCGGGCTGTAGCCTGGCAAGGGCTGAGGGGTTTCCTGCAAGTACCTCAACAATCACAAAGGAACAGCCTAGGCCGCCAGACCCTGGAACACTAAGACCTTTAAACCCTGAAACCTTTGCAGCACGAACCCTTAACACCTAAATCCCCAAACCCTTAGCACCCAAATGCCGACACCCTAAACCCCTGAACCATAAAGCCAAAGCCCCTACACCCTAGACTCTGAGCCCCTAAACCCACAAACCTGAGTATGGGACGCTGCCTGCAGGTTGCCTGCGAACTCCAAGTGTTGCACAAGCTCCTGGGCTTTAGGGTTCTTAGGGCTTTGAGGTTATAGGATTTGAGGCCTTTGGGTGGTTAAGGCAAGCTGTTTTGGGGCTTAGGGTTTCAGAGTTTTGGGGGTTTAAGGTCAGTGCGGTCCGAAGTAAAGGGTTTCAGGGTTTGGGCTCGATTTTAGGTATTAGGTTTGGAAGTTTTGGGTTTCAGGATTTCAGGGTTGAGGGCTGGTTAGCGTCTGAGGGCTTAGGGTCTTTAGGGTTCAAGGGTTCTGGGTTTCAGGGCTTAGCGGTCTGGGGTTCATCACGAATTAAGGGAGTGCTTGAAAGTGTGAAGTATTTGGCGAGGAGCACTGGTTTGGGTTGACTTGCAAGCAAAGCGTTGAGATGAATACCAGAACAAGTACTGTGAGGGTTATGGCAGGGGTATGTGTGAGATGTTGATGAATTAGGTGGTTGCTGGCCGGGAAAGGGTGTGGGGTCACGAACCCTGAATTCAAAAAAAAACAAAACCTCAGCCTAATCAGCAGGCCACAAAAAAATCACACACACACACACACACTAGACAACAAAACCCCCAAAACCAAAATTGCATACCTCAAGTCTCACATTCCAAAGAGTGATCGCAGCGAAGGTTACTCCCAAGCGCGGCATCAAGAATCATAATAATGGCAATTCCCAGACCTGATGACTCTTACAGTAATGACTGCAACAATCACGGAGTGCATGTTGTACTTGGAGTGCTATGTCGGCATCCAGAATAAGACACAGAACAGTCAAGCTCCTAAGAGTGAGACAGACGCATGCTAAACAAGCGATAGCCGTGCTTTTTTGATAGGAAGACGACAGCAACAGCAAGAAGCTTGCTGCTGATGAAAGAAACGATGAAGACGTCCTCATAGTCTTGCCAGGGGCTTGGCAATCTTGACAACAATCGTCATGGATTAACCTAAAACTTGTAATCGAGAAGACCCCCTGGCGGGTAGTTATCAGGTGGGTGCCCTTGAAGGAACCCTATATTTATAGACCTCATATCACCCCATTACCCTTGTATGAGCCTTCTATGAGCCTTCTTTGGAAGTACCTACCTGGTAACTACCCACCTGGGAACAATGACTATCAATCATCATAACAAGGTAGAACCTGAATTTTTCTGCCTCCCTCAAATGGGCACCTCATACATACAGTGACACACTTCAAAATGCAAACTCGCCAAAAAGAATCCCATAATTTCTGGCTCTACATGACCCTAAACCCTGCACACTAAAACCGACACCCTAAAACCTTTCCCCTAAACCCTTTACCCTAAACCCTGATCCCAAAATCATACTCTCAGTGCGCGCAAAGCCGCTGCATGGCTCTCTCTTCGTCGAAGACCATCTTACGGACAATGCCAAAATCCAGGACATATCTGACCTCAAGTCATGGGTTTAGGGTTTAGGGTTCAGGGTTCCCCTAATACCCCAGGTCTGTACACCCCTTGATTAAGGTTACTTACAGATAATTAGGCCAAATTAAGGTTAATCAAGGAGGGAACCTAGCGGGGAGGGGGGTAGTAGGGGAACCCACGATCAAGGTTTAATGGTCCCTTTTAAGGGGTTGTAAAAAGGTTGTATAGGGTCATGAAAGTATGTGTTTTCGGGGACAAAAAATGGAATGATAAAAATTCAAATGAAAAAGCAAATGAGAATGACATGGGATCAGGTTTGGATGAAGAGGATTTGCAGAGCTGTTGCTTCCTTCTTGGAATCTTTCTATGTTATATTAAAAATTCAGACTACTACACGGAAGAACAAGCAGCCTTCTCAACGATGACTCAGTTGAGGGCTTGTGGCTTGAAGTTCAGGGTTTGGAGCGCAGGGTTTGAGGTCTGCTGCAAAAGGTTTGGGCTGAGATTTCAAGGTTTAGGCTCAAGGGAAGCAAGAAATGCCGTCACCTTCAGGCTCAGGATCTAAAAATCTAGGGCTAAAGATTTTGAACATGTGGCAACTTAAATGCCCCGAGAGCTTGGGAGTTGGGGATCGGAAAAGGACAGAAGAATCCCAGGTCTGTTGAAGTGGAGATATTCTTTCTAGAAATAAGAAACATGCCTATGACTTTTTGTTTGTATAAACACTAGTATGTCCCTCAGCTCACCTGAGACTAGACACCAGAATGTAATGGCAGCGACAGCAACCACAATGGCAATTCGCTACTCATTATTACCGCTATCGCTGTCATCATCCTACAACCTCCAGGGTAGTGAAAGATGACATCAACCAGATATACACAAATCAACTAAAAGCCGTAACGTCAAATCCTGCAGCCCGGACTCCACACCCAAAGCCCAGAACTCTAAAATCAATACCTCCGAAGTGTGCAGTATCCTGCACCTACTTGGGCACTAGCATCTGGAATGGTAATCGACGACCTCGTGCATTCAGAAAGCATGTTCCAGCCTGATTTGTTGTTACCCTGGATTTTTCTGGCCATGGTATACAGCAGCCTGAAACGGGACAGTAATTTTGAACGCCTTCCATGTAGTTTTATGCAAGATCATCTAAACGTCCGCACCAAAGCTGCTCTACCTTCAGGCCAGGGTATCCACTCTGCAAGCGTCTTTGGGTTTATTCCAGTGTTTGGAAGAGTCCGTGGAATTTTCGTCAGTATACACGTGTTTGCAATGGCTTCATGATTCAGAGCAGCTATCAAAAAGCCAACGGTCTGAAAGCCACGAGAAAGTCGGCAGCTACCCCAATTAATCTGGTCCACAGTCATCAGCTGAGTTTGACAGGTTGTCCTGCAGATGCAAAGGTTTCTATGGGAGCCCTTCTAGTCCTAGAGAGTAGCTCTAGCAGTGCCGCGCCAAGTATATCTGTCTCTCCATAGCTATCGCATGATTCTTCAGCCACCTCTTGCTACACACCGCCTTCCGCGGAACATGGCCCGAACAAGGGTGACAGAAGGCCTTGAACCTCTGCTCCCATGTGCAGGCCAAAGCTTAGTTTAAACTGCAAGGTACCAACCACTGCCTTGCGACAGTTGTTTCAAATTTGCAGGTCCAGTGAGTATGCACGTATAAAGATTCCTTCCATACCTATGTCGGAAAGCCACAGTTGATGTTCAGAAGCAAGCCTGCGGAAGTCTGCTTTTGAGCTAAGGGACTCCGCGATGTTCGTGGAGAGGACGACTTTGCAATGTCCGGCCTTTTGTGGTGAAGACTCGCATGGATTGGGTTTTTAAGTGTTGGCCGTCCCCTTATAATGCAGAGGCCAAGCCATTCCGATGAGGCTTTGGCAAAATAACTTGATCAAACAAGAAAGACTAAGGAACAGTCTTGTTAAGTGTCCAGGCCGCTATTTAGAAAATCTGGGATACGGTTTAGGGCTTAAGGGCTTATTGTTGCGGAGATCCTTGTAACGAGAATCGTGCGAAACCCTTCAGTTGAGATCCAGCACAGCCGTCATCCGAGGCCCACACCGGCGGCGGAAGAAGCGCCTTCTTCTGCTGCTCATGGGGCACCACGGAGTGAAGCATGTGAAAATCCTGAGCGGTGTGATAGTGCTTACGGGTTCCCCGATCTGGAGGCTAGGGTCTTCAGCTTAAGCTTAGTTCCTCAGAGTGGGGATACAGGTTTGGGGTTTTGAGAATTGCATCTTGGCTTCTTCAATCATGGGCTTCCGTCAGCTTCTACTCCCGTTCCAGTCGCAAGACCTCCTTGCCCCAACTCTTGCTATTGCACTTGATCTTTGATGTGATAACAAGCCAAGATAGGATTTTGAATATCGTGGCTTGTGCTGACGTAAGCGAGCCAACATGTGCATACATCAACCAACCCGTCTATGTGTCTAGAGATGGTACATATGTCTTTTACATATATATATATATACATTTTTTGTTTATTTATATATATATAGAGGGAGAGAGAGAGAGAGAGGTCCCTACATCTATATAGCGAGAGAAAAAACCAGAAAAGGATAGAAGACCAACTTGGTGGCACACTAGCGGGCACTGATCACGACGGGGGCCACCAGTGAAGGCCTGGTGCCAGGAACACGGTTCGGGGTTTCGGGATTGAGGTTTAGGGTTTAATGCTTAGGTTTTTTGTTTAGGGTTTAGCGTTTAAGGTTGTTTCTAGGACCCTATTCCACCTGCTTGCAGGAGCGTTCAAGGTCAAGGGCTTATAGGGTTTGGGGTTTGGAGTTTACGGGGTTTAGATTGGGCAAGCCATGCACCCTCTCCCAATCTTCGGGTTCAGATTATCAAGGGATTCTGGAGTCATGCAGGGCTTTGGGGTTGTAATAAGATTTTGTGGGGATATCGTAGGTCTTCTCCTTCCCAAAACTGGCATGGGAACCACCCAGAATGAGCAAACCCCGTTCGCGGACCTTCTCTACTTGGAGATCCACAGAATAAGCACAGAGTAGAAGCTTTGGACTTGTTTATTATCATTTGTAGGAGATGCAGGTAGCCCTATGTCTGCTTTCCGGAAAGGGTCAACTATAGTTCTCCTGCAGTTTGTTTACTCCACTTTTAGCTACTCATGACCTCCAAGTAGTAGTACCCGAAGCGGCTATGTTTCTACATGACTAGTCGGAACCGGCTAGGATCAATAAGGACCAGTAGTTCTTGTGAATTCCTCCGACACCGAAAAATGCCTACGGGGGCATATTGAAGGACATATTCATTGAATCCGGACCTCTGTTCATCAAGGGGTTCCGACGGGTTGACGTTCGTACACAATTCTGTAAAAACCACTTCCTAAAAAAGTGTTCAGCCTAAATTCTCACCATGAACCCGGTTTATTTCTAGGGGCACCGTGTGTTAACAACCCCTATGCATTATGTTGCGCTCTTCAGAGGCTCAAATCACTCATAGAAACAATCTCGCACTAGCCCGACTGCCCGAGGGTTACAGATCGCTGGGATGGACCCCCGTCCAAGGACAAAGTGGGCTGCTGAAGCCACTCTTGACCCGATTCTGAGGACTTAAGGGCTTTGGCCACGACGACAGCAACAATGGTGACAACAATAGATGCTCCTCCCAGAAGATGCTTCTCCAAATGCATCCATTAGCCACATCTAGATGCCCCAACAGTTGAACCTTCTAAGAATGAGGTCCTTACTCGAAAGCCTAGACATCGAAGTAGAATTAAGTAAAGCTGAACCTGGAAGCAAAGCTTTCTACCCTTAACCTTAACCCTCAGCCCAGAATCGAACAGTGCAGACCTCAACACTACCGCACTAAATCTTGAACACGGGCATTTTCTTTTGAACTCTGAACATGTAACCCGCAATTGTAACACCCGGAGCCTGTCCACTCTCCCGTCAACCCTGACTGTAGATTATTTTGAATTAAGAACGCACATGATATAACACTGCTGGAACTACTTAGCGTACAGCTTACACTCACCAAAGCAATTCTGAAAGCGCCGCCTCAGACACACAATGTCAAAAAAATGTCCTCCCAAAAAAAACTTCAGCAATCTCTCCAGGCATCCTACAGTCCTTACTTGAAAACGACCTATTCTAATTGCCAGGCAGCTTCTCCCCTAATCAGCTTCAGTTAACCAAGAATCCTTAAGCAGCACTAGTTCAGAGGGTACCCTAGCAGATGTACTCTGGGGGGTGGTAGGGGAATTCCGGACCCTAAACCTTAAACCTGAACCCTAGACGCTACAGCCCAAACCCGAAACCTGAACCCTAGACCCTAAACTAAACCCCAGACCCCAGACCCTAAACCCTGAACCCTTGACCCAGAACGCCTCGTGGAGCTGCTCGATCTCGGAGAGACCGGGCCTTAAGAAGCTCCGCAGACTCCCTTTAAAGGGGCTGTAGGGGACATATATTGTGATTCGCGATTCTCTTCAAAGTGGTTGTCGGGGCAATAAATATAAGAATGAATATCTGGCTATATGGGAGTAATGAAAGGATATGCAGGGGAATGGAAAATGCAAGCTGCTATCCCATCAAAGATTTACAGCACAGAGGCCTACATGACTAGAATAATGCAGGCTCAACTGGAATATCAAAATAGAAAATCGAATGAAAACTGGGTGATCTAAAGGTTTCTGGGATTCAACTGTACGGGCCAACTTGAGTGGAATCGGGCTGCTATCATGTTTTGCCTTAGTTGCATGATGTTGCATGAGGTTCACACGGAAACAGTGGTGGTAGTTATTCAAGATTCTATGGGCTTGGAGAGCTGTAGGGCTTTGAAACAAGGGTTGTAGAGTTTAGGGCTTGTAAGTTGGTGGCTCATGGATGCTTAGAACAACCCTTATGGCTACCATTCCTATTACTAGTATCATCAATGTTATTTAAATGCTCCTAGACTGGCCCTTTATCCCTCCTATGCAACTTTTTTCGCCCTCGCCACAAGCCTCATTACCAACCTCGAAGTCTTCGGAATTGCTGTGGAACCCTTTAAGAAGGTTAGCAAAATTAGGTTGCTCTGTGTAAGGCAGTCTTACATGACAACCCCAGCAAGGCAATAGATTCGACAATTAGCCTCATGTTAGGCCTGCTTGCTGCTGCCACTTCTATCATCAGTCATCGGCATCAACACCAAGGCCGCCGTAGTCGACGCGGCCACTGTCAACAGCGCCACCAACATCGCCATCACCATCTTTTCTAGGGGCAAGACCGTGGGCCAATTGCACCTATCATTCCCTTCATTGCTCAAAAACCTGATGAGAACATGCACTTGTCGAGGAGAGGAGGGTTAGTACAAGCGGATGAGGCCATAACTGTGAAACGTGCATCCTCAGAGCCTGTGGTCCCAAAAAACCTCACACCTCACATGCTGCTTGTCAGAACATGTCAGAACTGATACCACGATGGTACCTGCTACAGGTCTCGAAAACAAGCTTCACTGCTGCGAAGGGACTTAAGAGGTGCAAGCAGGTCGTGGGTTCATGGCATAGGGGTGTGGTTACAATGTTTGGCCGCCTTGGAGGTCTCCATTGATTCTATATCTTAGCTGTCTTAGCTGCTCTGATTGCGCTTTATCCCTGAAAGTTCTGAAGTCTGGTCCACTGAGATGCCCTGCCTATGCACTCAAACCTGAGGCCTGAGCCCAAACCATCTAAGCCTGAAATTCCAAGGCTTCTTCCCACCAAAACCCCCCGAGCTGCCAGCAAGAAGATTAGCACACAAAGACCTGGCTTCGCGACTGCCTGCCACATGCGAAGTGAACACGTTCAGTCGGAGCAGAAGTGCAGCCTCTGCAGCTCTACACTAAACTGCTTGAAGGCCAAAGGTTAAACATCAATGGTTTTGGGGCAGGGAGGGGCTAGCAGGCCATCAGTCTCGCATTTATCCGTTCCAGTCTCCGCAGCAGTGCGAAATCTGCAAGTGAACAAGACGCACGCGTGCATGTTGTTTCGGCAGTGGGCACGGATACCTCCCCACATTCAACTGGTTGATTTGCACCTGCTGGGGAGAAATTCGCAACCAAACAGAAATGTAATCCGTGTTGCGCCACTTCCAAGATTTACTACTCCATGCTTGCTGGGACTCTTTCTCGTTAATTGCAATTACTGTAAAGCTTTGGGAAGCACTACTGGCTGTGTTTTGATTGAGCACACCCTGAGTGAAAGCCTCAGCCAGAATCTGAAAGTTGGCATTATATAGGGCATTCTGTTGACTCAAGCTTGGCGTAGGTAGTGAATCGCATCATAGAAGGAAAGTCAAACCTGCCCTTCTGTGAACAGCAACTTACTGGCTGTTAGTAGGGCATGGAGGCTTAAAGCCCCTCTATACTCCCCAAAAATATTGAAATTTCCACCTTCCTCCTGCATTCCCAACCATCAACCAGCAAGATGGCCCTGCTGGCTGGCGACAGAGTACTGCGGCCAATGGCCTGGACGATGCCCACACATGCCTCGAAGAGCTGGGGGTTCACCTCGCCAAGTCTGAGCAGCTACCTAGCGCTGAAAATATGTAGAACAAGCGGTCTTTCTGACTTTTTTGGTTTTGTGCCCGTTTTCTTGCCTACTTCTGGGGCTCAGGGCAGCGCAGGGTGAAGTATTTAGTTCTTGGGCTAGGCGCCAAGGAATGTTCAGACTCATAGCTTAAACTTTCAGGATCTAAGCTTGCAACTAAGGACTTCAGGATGCTCCATCCAACCTGAAGATGGGAGGTGTAGAGCCTCAGGTCTTTGGGCTTTAGGTATATCAAGTTGCAAGGTGTAGGTTGGGTACTGCCCGCACCTAGTAGCAGTCTAGAATTAGGGGGAATCAAGGGCTAGAGATAATCATATTACAAAGCTTGTGATGAACTTTTTGGAATTTGGGAAGTTAAGCAGGAAGGTCCACCTCCGACTACCCATGGACTACCCGCGAAACTTGATCAACGGACTCGCTCTCCTTCCTGGGTACACATGGTAGTTTCCCTACATGGGTGGAACCCTGTTTTGGACCCCAAAATACTGAAACCTCCACATGCAACTGGACAAGCTTTTCTGCAAAGCGGCCATTAGTAGTGGGGGCGTAAGATTATTGCAGCTCCACTATGATAACCTTGGGTAGTGAGACCAAAATCATAACCACTGACAATCATATAATCCCAATATACTATAGTAGCTGCCATTTTCTCTTCCATTATCCCAATATATCCCAACATAACCCCAATGTATTATAGTGTGACAGTGGAAGCAAGAATTCAAAAAAACTTAGCTGCTGTGACGGCTCAAGGTTCCTGAAGCAGGGACAAGTACGGAAAACCAATCAAATGACCTTCTTCATGCTGGGGACCCAAACATAGATCCACTTCCGTGAATACTAGAGTTCCATGACAGAATCCCGATGATTCCCCCTACGGGGATCCCAAAACTTAGGGTCCCTATTCATGAGCTGTCTGTCAATCGATGGTCGTATTTTGGGGGTAACTATTTCAAGAAATGCCCCAAACCCTGAAATAACCTTTAAGCCCTCACGCACAAGCAACCCTTAAACCTACACCATTAACCCTACACCCCTAGGCCCTAAACCCCTGAACCCTAAATCCCTAAACCTAAAGCCCACGTCCATCTGCAGAGGTCCATGCCTCGACACGGCCTCCAATCTTGTCAAACCTCCACACATGCAGAATAAGGGTCTAGGAAAGGTTTAGGGCTCAGGGTTGCGATAAGGGTTTAGGGTCAAGGGTTTACATTGGGTTTGGGGTAAAGGGTTCTGGGCTCTTTAATGGGAGATACCACGTAGATTTGCGGGTGCGTGGGTAGCTAGGCTATAAATACCCAAATACGGCCATGATGACTATGTTTATCCTACATGCAACACAAACTATCCATGAGCCTGCACGTAGGGATACCGTTTTGCAGCATTCCAGGGACTAGGACCCGCGCTGATTCGCAACAAGTCGACAAGCTTGATCCCACTGCGGCTACTTTTTGAGGATCTAGACTTTGAGGGTTTGGCGGTCATCGGGAAGGAACTCAAAGGCTCCGCGCTTCAAGTATCGAAACATCAACCTTGCTGAACAACTGCCCAAAATGGTGATTGAAGTAATGAGGTACGTACCTTTCTCCTGTCAACTACTGTTATGACCTTGAGAACTCTCTCTTCTCTTTCCAGCTGGCCCTGCACGGCTCCACCACAGCCACCAGCACAACAGCCCAACCAGTGCTACGCTCCCTCTTTGGATAGAAATTGAATCGCTCAAGCTGGCCGAGACATGGCAGTCCTGGTACAAGCATCCTATTACTCCCGTCCTGTGTTTGCCATGAGGTAGAATGTCTTTGCTACTTGTCCTGGCCTGACCTTGGACTGTGTGTGCAGTAGCATTCGTACGTTGACTGTACTTTACGCTGTACAAGTCTTAGTGCTCCTGCCTCACTAAGTGAAACAAGCTGGCCAGCCATGCAGAGAGGTAAGCTAAGAGACCTCGCCGACATGACTCGCGACTCGCTCGTGCACCTGGAACTTGAGGTTCAAGTACTTTGGCCTGATATTGTATGGGGCTCTCCCTAGACACCAATCCGCAATCAGTCTACAAAACCATGTCAAGGAGACCAATTCCTTTCAAACACACCCAAAATCCAAACCCACAAATCTTGAACAGGCCAAACACATCCTGTTTCAAGATGCCCTGCGCGCCTATCCAGGCGGACCCGCGGAATGAAACCAGGCAGCGCCTTTGTTGAAGAAACTTCATTACAATTGAATCGATATGGGGGTTTCGCAAAATTAGGGAGACCAACCCTTATTATGGGGACCCCCAAGATGGTACATATGAATGCTTCTCGAACAATACCTTGCGGGACCCTGGGAATAAATTCTTCGGCATTACAATATGAAGGGCAATTTCGGCGGTGATCTGAGATATGGTCAGATGCTAACCGACAAAAAGTCCTGTTCCCAAGCTGCCAGTCACAAGGCTTCTCCCTGGCATAGTTCCTCAAGCCCTATAGGAAGCCTGAATAATTCTCAAAGGGACCTTGGGATCAAACCCCCTTGACTTCCTCCTGTGTCTTATCTACGGCTTGGGGGTAGGGCAGAGTTGAAGCTATGGTCTCAAGCGCTGGGCAGGATCAAATTTTCAAATCTGGGCACATGGGGGGTTGGTTAAGCCTTATTTGGTGCTCAATTTGTGTGTTTCCTCTTGCTTTGTGCATTGGCTTTGGTATCCGAACAAAATAGTCTTATCCAAGTTGCTGATGCTACAATCCAGGCGTTCACCATGGCTACCTTTGCAGCCTCCATCACAAGCATGGCAAACACTAGCATTATCATTCTTGATGGTGTGGCATTATCATGTCGATGAGCAGTATTGAAACTTTTGTGCATGACTACCACTATCATCGACATAACATTGGTCTTCTGGTTATAAATACCTTGATGGACTGTGCACCCAATTTGAAACGGAATTCCATCCTCCTAAATGGTTACCTGATATACAGATTCTATCTATAGAGGTTATATGAGGATTATCTAGGGATTATGGAGGGATTACTGCACAGAAGGATCAGACCTTTGACTGTCTAAACTCTGTAAGGTCACCACGCCGTTCACAAGGTCGTCCAAGAAATAGGGGTACCTGCACGGACACCATATTCTTCTTCGCGCTTGTGTACATGCTTCATACTGCAAATGGAGGCCAGCATCATAAGCATCAGCTGGTCCAGCATCCTGAGCATCAGCCGGTGCATGTTTTTCATCAGCTGGCCGGCCAGGCAGGCCAGCATCATGAGCATCAGCCGGTCCATGTTTTTCCCGTGGCCGGCGGCCAGGCAGCCAGTCCATGTTCTATGAGCATCAGCCGGTCCGTCCTTGCTTTTGCCTTGGCCGGCAGGCCAGCATCATGAGCATCAGCTGGTCCATGTTTTTCCCGTCGCCGGCCAGGCAGGCCAGCATCATGAGCATCTGCTGGTCCATGTTTTTCCCACGGCCGGCCAGGCAGGCCAGCACCATGAGCATCAGCCGGTCCATGTTTTTCCCGTGGCCGGCCAGGCAGGCCAGCATCATGAGCATCAGCCGGTCCATGTTATTCCCGTGGCCGGCGGCCAGGCAGGCAAGCATCATGAGCATCAGTCGGTCCATGTTCTATGAGCATCAGCCGGTCCGTCCATGTTTTTCCCTTGGCCGGCCAGGCAGGCCAGCATCATGAGCATCAGCCGGTCCATGTTATTCCCGTGGCCCGCCAGGCAGGCTAGCATCATGAGCATCAGCCGGCCCATGTTTTCCCCGTGGCCGGCCAGCCAGGCCAGCATCATGAGCATCCAGCATCATGAGCATCAGCCGGTCCATTGTTTTTCCCGTGGCCGGCGCAGGCCAGCATCATGAGCATCAGCTGGTCCATGTTTTTCCCACGGCCGGCCAGGCAGGCCAGCATCATGAGCATCAGCCGGTCCATGTTTTTCCCGTGGCCGGCGGCCAGGCAGCCAGTCCATGTTCTATGAGCATCAGCCGGTCCGTCCTTGTTTTTCCCTTGGCCGGCAGGCCAGCATCATGAGCATCAGCCGGTCCATGTTATTCCCGTGGCCGGCCAGGCAGGCCAGCATC
>CAJNIZ010000253.1:0-16151 GCA_905231905.1 Symbiodinium pilosum | reverse complement strand
CATGTTTTTCCCGTGGCCGGCCAGGAGGACCAGCATCATGAACATCAGCCGGTCCATGTTATTCCCGTGGCCCGCCAGGCAGGCCAGCATCATGAGCATCAGCCGGTCCATGTTTTCCCCGTGGCCGGCCAGCCAGGCCAGCATCATGAGCGTCAGCTGGCCAATGTTTTTGCCACGGTCGGCCAGGCAGGCCAGCATCATGAGCATCAGCCCGTCCATGTTTTTCCCACGGCCGGCCAGGCAGGCAAGCATCATGGGCATCAGCCGGTCCGTCCATGTTTTTCCCACGACTGGCCCTGTTTTGTCCAACCCTCGGCCAAGCAGGCAAGCACCATGAGCATGAGCAGGTCCATTTTTTTCCTTTTTTAAAGGCCGGCCAGGCACGCCTGCATCATGAGCATCAGCTGGTCCGTGTTTTTCCCACGGCCGGCCAGGCAGGCCAGCATCATGAGCATCAGCCGGTCCATGTTTTTCCCGTGGCCGGCCGGGCAAGCCAGCATCATGAGCATCAGCCGGTCCATGTTTTCCCACAGCCGGCCAAACAGGCCAGCATCATGAGCATCAGCCGGCCCATGTTTTTCTCACGGCCGGCAAGGCAGGCCAGCATCATACATCAGGCGGTCCATGTTTTTCCCGTGGCCGGCCAGGAGGACCAGCATCATGAACATCAGCCGGTCCATGTTTTTCCCGTGGCCGGCCAGGCAGCGCCGGCATCAGGAGCATCGGCCGGTCCATCTTGTTGCCTAACCGCCCAGCATCATGAGCATCAGCCGGTCCATGTTTGTCCTACGGCCGGCCAGGCAGTCGGCATCATGAGCAACAACCGGCCCATGTTTTTCCCGTGGGCGGCCAGGCAGGCCAGCATCATGAGCATCAGCCGGGCCATGTTTTCCCACAGCCGGCCAAACAGGCCAGCATCATGAGCATCAGCCGGTCCATGTTTTTCTCACGGCCGGCAAGGCAGGCCAGCATCATACATCAGCCGGTCCATGTTTTTCCTGTGGCCGGCCAGGCAGGGCCAGCATCAGAACCATCAGCCGGTCCATCTTGTTGCCTAACTGCCCAGCATCATGAGCATCAGCCGGTCCATGTTATTCCCGTGGCGCGCCAGGCAGGCTAGCATCATGAGCATCAGCCGGTCCATGTTTTTCCCGTGGCCGCCGGCCAGGCAAGCAAGCATCATTAGCATCAGCCGGTCCATGATTTGTTCCCACGGCCGGCCAAGCAGGCCAGCCTACAAGCGTCCAGACAGACCAGCCTCATGAGCATCAGCCGGTCTTCCCCGTGGCCGGCCAGCCAGGCCAGCATCATGAGCGTCAGCTGGCCAATGTTTTTGCCACGGTCGGCCGGGCGGGCCAGCATCATGAGCATCAGCCGGTCCATGTTTTTCCCGTGGCCGGCGGCCAGGCAAGCAAGCATCATGAGCATCAGCCGGTCCATGTTTTTTTTCCCACGGCCGGCCAAGCAGGCCAGCCTACGGGCGTCCAGACAGACCAGCCCCATGAGCATCAGCCGGTTCCCTTTTTTCCCACAGCCGCCTAGCAATCATAATGAGCATCAGCCGGTCCATGTTTTTCCCGCGGCCAGCCAGGTAGGGCAACATCATGAGCATCAGCCGGTCTTTGTTTTTCCTGTGGCCGGCCAGGCAGGCCAGCATCATGAGCATCAGCCGGTCCATGTTTTTCTCGGGGCCAGCCAGGTAGGGCAGCATCAGCCGGCCAAGCAAGCCGGCATCATGAGCATCAGCCGGCCCATGTTTTTCCCACGGCCGGCCAGGCAGCCCGGCGTCATGATCATCAGCCAGTCCATGTTTTTCCCACGGCCGGCCAAGCAGGCCAGCATCATGAGCATCTCCAGTCCATGTTTGTTCCCCGGCTCAAGATTTCCTCCCCCCACCGTAGCAACACTCAAACGGATGAGAGGAGGGGTCAGGAGGCGCACAAGTGGGGAACAAGAAGGACGACTCAGGAACAGGCAGGAGGCTCACACCCTGACGTTCTAGACTCTAGGTTTACTCTGGTGCCCAAGTCCGGATGTCCTCTAAGATGAAGGGCCTTGAGAAAACCCCATGGGAACTTCGATGATGTAGAGTTCTACACATATGTATATATATATATATGTATATATATATATGTATATGCATATACGTATATATGTATATATATATATGTATATACATACTGTAGTAATTTTGGTAAAGCGGCTCAAGTCTAGCGTGCGTCTGGGTGTTTACAACTCTACTGCAAGGTTGAGCATAGCAGTTATTACATAATAGCCTGCCTGACGCGAACAAAAATATGAAAGCAGTAGCACTACAGCTATCATGCAGGAAAAGCTGGAGAAATGAATTGCAGCCGTGCTGCGTGGGGAAGCGTCTCGAGCCCACAACAATTGGTTGGCGCTCCACTCGAATACCTGCGAGGGAGCAGGATGTAAGCGTAAGGTGCGGAGGTGCCAGGTATATGTGCAGATTGGGTGGGGCTAGGACTCAGGTGTAACAGATGTGAGGTTCAGACGATATACAGGGTACGTTCGAAGTTAATGGTTCAAGGAAATCCTAAGGGGGCTGTGGAGCGTGAAAGTTGTTGTATTCGTGGGAAGCCGACAACACATCCCAACAGATCTGACAGGATTCTAGCTTAAAACAACTGCCGCTCTTTTTGAACCCTTCATGGTACTATCAAATGGGATTGCGAGGGTTCAGGCGCAGTTCGGGCTTTCCTGTAAACTGCCCGGGCCCACACTTTTCAGCGGCGCCATGGACTGAGTAACAGCCTTCAAACAAGGAAGTATCCACTAAGAGACAAGATAGGGACCCCCATACTGGACTGTGGAGCCACAAGCCGTAGCAAAGTCAGGGACAAGGGATTGCTGGCTCACCTGGCCCTGCAAAAAAGTCCAGGAACCTCGGCTCAGTAGTTGGAATTTGGGAGGGCTCAGGGCTTCGGGCTTTTGGGTGTAGAAAATTGGGCGTAGGGTTTGGGGGGCCAGTTTCTCTTGAATTTTGAAATCTGAAAGGTGGCCAGTAACAACCGCTGTCCTTCCAAAACAAAGCCTATCTGGGAGTTCATCTTAATTTGGTGGTTGAGCTCCGCCCCGGCAGGGGCTGAGGACTCAATCTGATGGAGAATCAAATGGAAAGGAAGACGGAAAAATAAAACCAAGACTGGGATTGTGTAGTGGTTTATTATTGGGCTCAGTGCTTAGATTTCAGGATTGAGGGTCAAGGGTTTAGTCTGTTGGTTGCATGATGCTCAAGCTGCAAGTTGGCCAGAAGGAAGCCCAAGCATGAATACCATGGTTGGCTTACTGGTGCTTAAGGGAGAGTTGGGCAGTGGATCCTTATAATAATCCGTATATAATCCTCATATATACCCCTGTAATGGTACCCATATTCTCTCCACCACTCTCCCCCTCGAGCACCCGTAGGTTCCTGATAGTCAACGACGTTCAACCCTACACCATGCGCCTTCCTCTCAGTAGTCGCATAGCTTCTCTACTAAGCCTTCACATCTAATTTTCGCGCGCTGAGCAGAATGACTCATAGAAACACTCCAGGACAGTCCGAAGCATGTATGCGTTCATCAGCCACACATCTTCCCACCGGGGGCACTTTCTTGAGACAAGTGAGTATTGCGAACCTTCCCGCTTGCTTCACATGTGGGAGTTTTTGAACCCTTCTGAGGGTCCCTGAAGGTTCTATGTTGGTGCCGCTTGCTTGTGCAAACAGCCACATCCGCCAATCTACTGGGCTCCGGACTGAGTTGCATCCACCGTGGCGCTCATCAGGACCAAGCGCCTTGTGGAGCTTGCATTAGGCCGTTAGGCCATGGGGCCATGGGTCAGGGACTTGAAGATCTGAATATCAACTTAAAAGTGCAAGTGGGCTTTTCCTGCATAGAGCATCAATGTACTGGGTCTGCAAAGCAAATCTTCAAACAATGCACCTCAAACACCTTCACTGTCGGGCTGTCGGCTGTTGGATTCCTGACTACAAACTTTGAGTGCCGCAGAAGTCTCACTCGGCACCTGCGACTTGCCGTGCTGGTGTGTTGTGAGGGTGCTTGTGGTGATTGCCACCATTCATTTGAAACGTTGAAAAGATATGATGTGACATGTCAATCAAGGACAATCCTTTTGGAACTCATTACATGTCATGGTAAATATGATGTTTGCCAGAGGTAATCTGGCTTCGCAAGAACCCAAAACAGGACGTAGAACAAACAAACATCTGAAACATGATCACGGCTATGAACTCAGCCTCTCCTAAGCTCCAGGCAATGATGGGTTCTTTTCAAGACTCCGCTTCAAGAGAAGGCACAGAAGATCCTTCACCACGGGATTTCACGGGCTGGGAGTCGGGTGTGAAGCAGTGCAGGGTGTAGGGCTGAGGGTACTAGGTTCGTGGAGCTTCAGGATCGCTTTTACAAACCGGATTTTATGGATGCGAACACCGGGTTGGAAAGGTTCGTCTTGGAAGTGATGCTAATAAAAAGGATCCCTGAAAATACTCTCAGGCATGTGTGGTGGTCCTCATCTGGAAATCCAAATACAAGTGGCCGCATCCTTTTTGCTCTCTCTCACCTTAACTGATACCGACCGCACAATCACATGAACATGACCGTCACACCGCCACAGAAGCAGTGCATACTCAGAGGGAGGAACACTTCCCGAAGCTACCAGGATTCAAGGTTTAGATTCAGGGAGACTCCCTTGAGGTTTGTCAAAGGCGGTGCAGCAATATCTATAAATCTTACGATGCAGTAGTTCTCAAATTTCTGTGTCTCTTCTTGGCAGTCGT
This sequence comes from Symbiodinium pilosum, assembly GCA_905231905.1. Classification (NCBI taxonomy): domain Eukaryota; class Dinophyceae; order Suessiales; family Symbiodiniaceae; genus Symbiodinium; species Symbiodinium pilosum. The sequence goes on along the minus strand of CAJNIZ010000253.1, from coordinate 11,350 downwards.
GCATTTGGAAATCCTTTCGAAAATGGCACGATTCATGTTGATAGATACCCCTTGGAGCCAATTTCCATGACCTACATATCCGCCCTGTATAAACCCCGAACAGCACACAAAACGCCGAAGGCCCCCTCAATACTCAGCCAATCCACGTCCTCTCAACACTTGGTAAGACCTAGGCTTCTTCGGGATGTCTTAGAGCTGCGTAACACTGCAGTCCATGTCCAAATCTCTTTCATGGATCTCATCGAGCACGATGTGCGTGTAGTGCCGCAGCGCCTGCAAATCCCAAAGCCCTCCAGAACACTGCATATCTCCTCTGCTATGATGAACACACCAAACACAAATATCTACTCTGAAACATCACCTCGACTGTCAACCCTAAACCCCTAAACTCCGCTCTCAATCACGGAAAACCTCAAAGGCTGGAAGGTATTCTGAATTTCGGGATAAATATAAGTCCTGCCTGTATGCTTTCATATTTGCGGGAAGTAAAGCTCTCATACAACCACGAGCTCAAGCCCAAGCCCAGAGCCCTCAAGCCGGAAAGCCTGAAACCAGAAAATCCTAACACTAAAGCACTGCCCCCAGGGGACCCTGAACAGCTACAAGATCCGACCTCGGGGCGGTGCGCCAGGTACATTAGCAGCCACCCTTGTGTTCAGGGTTGCTTCCTGGGGGTTAAACGGGAATAAGGGAATATAATCCGTTCCGGACTAGGTGGAACACTTTCATTGGAAATGAAAAGGAAGCTACAGTAGACGATGGAAGTTACTACACAACTCCCTTTTTCCCCCAGTCAAAGCCGGAAAAGCCAAAGATATGAATGTGTGACGTGAATATACACATGTAACATGCTTACATGTGTGTGCACAGGTGGTGATCTAAGTAAAGTCCAGAGATCTCAGTTTAGGGCTCTGGGTGTGGGATCTATTGTAGAGCTTGGAGCTTGATGTAGTAGCTGAAGCCCTGTAGTACCAATTTGCAGGAATTGCTCTGAGGTATGGTTGCAGCAACAGAAGGCCATCTTGGATGCTTCTTGCAGGGACTTGCCAATAAAAACACTGCTCCTTCTAGTAAGGATGCAGATGAGAAGAAGCAGGAAACCCCTTTTCAACTGGAAATTAGGCTCTCTTCTTCTTCTACGTGCTACTGTGCTTTCTCTCTCTCTCTCTCTCTCTCTCGCTCTCCTCTTGCCTCCGGGAAAACATACTCAGATACCTGTATCTCGAAACCGGAAACATAAATCTGAGACTGTAAACCTTCGAAGCTAAATCCTAGACATCAAGCACAACCACTGAAAAGCCTGAATCAAAAAGACCCCGACCCTGGCACTCTTGACACTTCCGGGCCTGTGGTGACAAAAGACAATCGCGTAGACTCGGACACCTTGCGGAACATGAACCCGTAAGGGTTTTGGGCTTGGGGTTTAGGGTTCCTTGGTAAACAGTAAAGTCACGGTGTTCATATCAACCCATCCATTTGAATCGTACTCAACAGAACCTGATCCAAAAATCCAAAGGCAAGGGCAGGGCCAATGCTCTAGAAGCCACTAGATTCCCACTTTGCCTATAAAACCCCAGTGTAGTTCGTGCATATTCACTGAATGATCCCTAAGTGACTTTCCATTATGACTGGGACGTGGCTCATGCCATTCATACGAGGCTTGCAGCAGGCCAATCAACCTGCAGGATCGATCCTTGCCGTTGACTTCGTCTTACAATTTTGATAATGCTCCAGTTTATAGAGATGTATAGGGATATGGGGGGATAAGGGATATTGCTCTAGTAATGGAGAGTCAAATTGCACAAGACAATGAAAGATGACATGTGACCTGAATGTTACTAGAATAAGGTTTGTCAGCACGTGTATCCAAAAAAACTTTGCCAGGAAACTATGCAAAAAGCTGGGATGCTGTGCGCGCCTTTCCGTCCATTGCCACTCGGTAGCCTTCCAAGAGAGAGGTCATTCAGGTGGGTGCGGACAGTGGCAGTGGCTCATGACTTCCAGGGGGCTTAGGATGTGGAGCTTCCATAAAAGGCTAAGCCCCATTGCCACCCTTGTTGCCACAATAGCGCCCACATCCTGAACACCTGTCAGTTGAATCTCAAGCCCCAACGGCTGCATGTGAGATGGCTGTTGAGGCATCTGCCAACAGTTTTGCCGACATCCTCGTGACACTGCGATGCAACGCCTCAGAAGAAGGTGGGAACATATGAGATCGTACAACATTGAGAGGGACTCCGGTGCTATAGAAGTACCGTGCAGGGGATTCATCAAAATGCACAGGGATGATGTATAGAAAGATATATGCCAAGGGCGTGACACAAGCAGTACAAACAAATCCTACCTTTTTTCGCGCTCATGGTATGGACTTCTGTGAACGATCGCCGGGAAGAATACATGAGAAAACGTTGTGAAGCCTTGTAAACACCAAGCTCCCTAAATCAGAAACAACACCTCCCTCTAATCCGGATAATAAAAAAAAACAGAAATTCCCAAAACATCACTGGAAACTCGAAGCCCCAGGGCTCCCAACGCTGCGCCAATGAGATCGCGGCGATTCGCCGCGGCTGGGTAACAGCCTTCGGCAGGAAAATCAGGATTGGGCTGTCAACCAGTTTTATCTTGGGGAAATCACGTGCTTTATGCTTGGAGCAGAAGAGATTCGGCATTTCTGGACGTTGCTGCCGTAGGGAAATTAAGGGAACATAATCCCCATAGAACCCCCATATAATGTATTCCATTATTCCCTAAACCCTAATACCCAGTAAGGGGGGAGGAGATGTCTGTCACGGGGGAAGTTGGCTGGCCGAGTGGCGATCTTGCCCTTTGGATCCTCCAAGAAGACCATGGGCATAACAGAGGACCTCATGGCCGAATGTTTTCGGGTTTAGGGTTTACGGTTGAGGGTAGGGCTTAGGTTTTGAAATATAGGGGTTGGGCTGATTTCGCCTAAAACTTCATGAGAGTTTAGGTAGGAGGCTCACACATAAAGGCAAAGCGGCTTTGCAATGAACACGTCAGAGTTTGGCCAGTACTACGCGATGCACTCACACATAACACGGGGTTTAGGGTTAGGGTTTTGGGTTAGTTTAGGGTTTAGGAATGGGATCCATGTGCCCTACACCAAGCACACGCTTGACTTCAGAGATGCAAACTTGAAACCCTTCCATCCTACACATCAAACCGTAATTCCCGTAAAAACCTCTGACAGTCTCCGCTCGCATGTCCACTCACATTGCTAGTCCCTTCTGCCTTATCCTCAGTACCTCCCTTTGGCAATCTCTGCTTCTTCCCAAGAGGGAATCCTCATCCTTAAACGAGGCAACACATACCCTGACATCCCAAGGACGAGGCTTGCCACAACCTGTCTCTCCTTGAATGCAAATGACCTGCGAGCGCCTCACGAACATGTTGCAAACATATCGCTGGCAGCATGGGCAAAAAACACAAAATGATGATTGTAGTAGATGCGGTGATAACAACAATTATAATGGAAGCAATGCAATCTAACTGTGGAAATCATAGTGGCCGTTGTTGCTGTGGTTGAAGTAGCAGCAGCGGGAGGAACACTGGGCAGAGCATTGACAGCAGTAGAAGCAGCAGTCATACTGTGAACAGTTGTATATTGGGCATAGGAGGACTAGCAGAAGGTAAACTGCTGCTTTTGCTTGGCGTTGTTGTCGCTGCTTGCGGGAAGCAGCGTATACACGTGTAAGGCAGTGACTACGGCAATCAGGATTGTAGCCCAAACACTAGAAGCTAGCGGGATCACACTTCAGATGCTCTCAACAAATGCACGGGCACCTGGATACCTTCGTGTCATGGGATCCTTTTTGCAAAGATCCCGATACTCTTTGCAGGGACCCAAACAATACCAAGCCATGATTTTACAGGGGCATGGAATGTAGTTCACGCAACACATAAGTCGTAGCGAATTATGACCAGCCTACAATCCATCGGAGATATTGTCATAAGTGATATTCCTATCCCCGCTTTGTGAACCCCATTCCATTTCCAAGAAAACATCCTGTAAGTGCGGCATTCTGAAACATAGTCTTAGACCCTTAAGCCCAAGCCCTAAACTGCGTGGCCTCAGCGCATCTCGGACCGCCTGCGCGGCTGTCCATGCCGGCCTAGGGTAGGGTGCCAGGCTTGGAGCCTACCTTGGGTTTCGGGTGTAGGGTGAAAGGGCGTAGGGTTTAGTGTAATAGGGCTAAAGGGTAATAGAGTTCAAAGTTTAGGGTTTAGGGTGATAGGGTTTGGGGTTTAGGGCTTTAGAGTTTAGGGTTATGGGTTATAGGGTTTGTTTTTAGGGGTTTAGGATTACAGGGTGATAGAGTTCAAGGTTTAGGGTTATAGGGTGTGGGTTTTAGGGTTTAGAATTATAAAGTTTAGGGTTATAGGGTCAAAGTTTAAGGCTTTAGGGTTATAGGGTGAGAGGCTTCAAACTTTAGGGTTTAGGGTTGGTTTAAATTTAAGGGTTTAGGGCTTAGGGTTGCAGGGTTAGAGAGTTCAAGGTTTAGGGTATCGGGTTCTACGGTTAAGAGTTATAGAGTTTCAGGTTTATGTCTTTCAGTTTAGGGTTTAGGGTTTAGGGTTGAGGGTTTTTGGGTTTAAGGGTTTTTGGTTAAAGGGTTTGGTGTTGTTTTAGTAAATCGATCGGTTCAGGGCTTAGGGTGATGCAGTTTTGCTGAGCCTGACGATCTGCGCTTCCGGGCGTTGAAGGATATGATACACCATGCTCCTTCTGACTCACTGCATTGCTCTTCAGGCGCTAGGGAGCCTGGTTGCGATTACCATGAAGACTCAAGGACTGTCCCTTCACTTACTGGTGCTTCAGGAGAATGTGGCCGAGAGTATGTAAACCAGAAATTAAAGGATCCTTACGCTCCCCCATTCCCCCATACGCATCAAAAAGTCACTACTAGACCAGATGAAGCCGGGGTGCAGCTCGTTGAAGCTTGGCGCTTTCGGGGCAGCAGATGCCTCTCCTACGAAACAGCACCCCAAAACTGTGTAGGGGTGGTGGGGCGTGACAATTTATTTGCCTGCGGATGACAGAATCACTCTTTAAGCTCAGGAAGGTTTAGAATCAAGATCTCAGGGATCCACGACTTTGGGCTAAACCTGCTCCGGGCTCCAGCCCTCAATATTGGCAAGTCAGGCACAAGAACACCTTGAATTTGTCTGTGTATGTATATATATATAACCGACCTGATATGTTTAAACAATGATGCCTTGGACTGCAAGGAACAAGTAGGATGAAACAGGCAACAAGCAGGCATGACCCCAAGCACCTGCAGGGTACAGGGGCACGCTCTTTGGCCTCGGCAATTCCCAGCGCTTCTGTGTCATAATGCTATGAAAGGTTATGCATGGGGACTGGACTCTGCTTACCAATCATCTAGCTGTTGCGGCACTTGTTATTTGCCTCCGGGATGCAAAGTGAACCACGCCGACATCTGACTGAAGAGCTTCTGACACGCAAACATGCATGGTTGTAGACGAGAGAAGACAGAACTCTTAAGGGTAGACCAAGAACGTTAAAACGAAAGCTCGTATAACATGACGGCAGGAATCCATTTGCTAAACTTTAAGAAGCTATGGGCGGAAAGGAACAATACGCAACACATGCCAACCAGCCTATTCACCAGCTGAACATTGCCTGACAATATTCTGGGAAGGCCAATAGGGTTATCTCAGGGCTTATGTTAGGGTTTATAGGGCTATAATAGGGTTATGTTGGGGATATATTTGCGCTTATATTAGGGCTATATTATTTCAGGTTTCCCGTTTGGCCAAACGTCCCTGCTTGCACATGATGCAGTTGTACCTCCAGCCGGCACAAACCTCAACAAATGCATTAACAACTCCTCTACAAATCAGGCTTTCTGGAATCTACCAACTACTGACCCCTTATAGCAAACCGCCTTCATGGACGTTACAGATCATTAACGCAGTGCTGGAAAGCGTTGATTTTACGCGAAATGGGCAATAGCAGCCCAGCTGCTTGGCACACCAACGCAATACGTCTTTGAAGAACATTCACCCCCACGTAAACCCATGTTCGCCAATCCGTTGTGTTCTCTGCGTAAAACCTGGTACAAGAGCAACGTCATATTAAGTAAACATTTTGTTCTAGTCAAGCTTGCACAAACCCAATCAACACCTCACACAAAGCCCAAGACTCAAAAACAGAACTCTTGGATTGCCACTGCCCAGGCTCCAATGCAGGCGCGGGATTCCTTTTGGTTTGAGGCTAGGACGCTTTTTTCGGGTCCCTACTCGATAGGTCGCGAGACAAGTATCACCTCGAATTTCTAGACATTAACCGCCATCCAGCCCTGCCATCTGAGGTTCAGTGACGTTCGCTTCCAAGTCGTGTGTGCGGGTTGACTGTGGGATGTTTTAGCGGCCGCCAACCGGATTGTAAGCCCAACAGACACTCACCTCCCCCGTGCGGACTTGAGAACTTCGAGGGAAACAGACTCCGGTACTCATGAAAGTCTTTATGAGCCCTATCCTGGTTCTACTGCGCAAGCCCAGCAAGCTCAAAACTCGCTATGCTACCGAACTCGATGCCGTGCAGGCGACAAAGATTTATTAAACCCTATATAACCCCTATCACCCCCCCTATTATAATCCCATTATGGTAGTTTCCATTTTCTTTTCCATTATCCCTAAATAACCCCAATATCAGTCTTCACCTTTGGGGCTTGCCGCAGGCTCTGCTGGTAGTGTCCAGGATTGAGGGCCCACAACAGGCATACATATATTGGGGTCATATTAGGGTTATGTTGGGACTATATTAGGGTTATGTTATACCCAAAACACCGAGGTTTCGTTCGAACCTTTTCAGGACCGAGACAGTGCGAAAAACTAATTCACCGCCTGGCCATGAAAAGATTCAAATCTCACACAGCCTGATCTAAGCTAAGCTTGCGATGGGTATAACCATACATCTTGCAGAAGCCCTGAAACTGCACCAGATTTAGGTGAAGACTTGCAGTTCCGGTCCTATACAGTAAAATGCAGTATAAATATAAATATATATGTATACACACACCTGTAAACATTCTAAGTTCAAGGTTCCGTGAAGTACGGCCTTGAGGCCTGCTCGCCTATGGCTGTTGAGATTGTCTACCCACATTCGAGGTCCTAATCTAAAATTAAGACACCCCAAAAGCACACATTTAACTTGTAGACCTGTAGACAACCCTGCGTCTTGAAAGGAAACCAATCACCGAACGTTTCCAATATCCGAGTATGGCCTAACTATGCTTGAAAATAACACTCGTAAGGTATTAAAACCATTCCCTTTGTGGTGCAACTCCAACTGCCACCACTCATTTTGGATGAAAGAATACCATGATAACTACTGTTCCACTCCACCACCACCGCCGCCGCCGCAGCCACATCACCCCCGACACCATAACAAGCACCATGTCACTATCCTGTCTTTCCGCTTCAGTTCTGTGGCTCCCACTGCGGCGGATGGTAGTCTACGTCCGACTTTCCTGTACAAACTCAGATCATCAAAATGTGAAGCAAGGACATGAATGCAAATGTATGCACTTGTCTGCATGGATTGCATGGACTGTATGGATATACTAGACTGCAGATACACACATGAGACCGATGGACAGTCAGTTTAGCAAGACGTCATGCCTGCATGCTGTGACACGTGCATAACTTATATGCTTTTCTGTAGCAGAACATGCAACCTGCTGTGCCTGACGAAAGCCCAGCTGGAATTCCACACGCCCGCCTTTGCCTTTTCCTTTGCCACCTCCTCCCTTTTTACCTGTCAAAGAGGAGAGCTCAAAATTGGCGATCAGGTTTGAACTTCACGGTTGACAATGGCTGTAAGGGAGAATGGCCAGGCAGAAGGACAAGCGCTTGACATTGTCACAACAAGGATCACATTCATAGTCTAAAGTTGACCGTGGAAAGAAACAGCGATCCGGAACTGGAAATGCGGCAGCTTATTCTCCATATGTTACCTTCGCATTATTTTTGGGGTGCATGATACGCCGAAGCTCCTTGACTAATAGTAACCGTGGTCTTTACGACGATCCCAAGTACCACCAAGACGAAGCTTCCTTTTCTCTGTAAGTAAACCCACAACCCTAAAGCCCAGAGCATTCTGAGAAGTTCCTTCATACTCGCCTGCGTTCTCATGCCAGCCTCCACCTCCACCGCCACCCTGCAAAAAGTGGACTTTGCCGCTTGCGGTTTGGGATTCAAGGTGTAGAGTGCACGGTGTGGAACTTGGGCAAAAACATGAATGAATGAATGAATGAATGAACGAATGAATGAACGAATGAATGAATGTTTTGTTGTGAAAGGTCTATACAAAGCCATTTCATGCATCTATTAACTTTCACGATCCACCTCGAATCCCGTCCCAACTCAAGAAGGCTCTCGAGTCATAGCCATTTGAGCTGTGCTTCACTTTTGGAGACCAAATTTTCATTGCCAACATCAAGATTCATTTTTGTGACCTCGGGGAGTTGAAAGTTGGGAAAGGGTGTGAACTTGCATGTCACTGCACTAAGGGGGTGGAAAAGCAAGCTCCAAAGCCTGCAAACCTAGCGGCCTCGCATGCAATTACTAGGAATTTTCCCTGAACAGGACAAGGGCGACTGATCAGAATGTTGTTCGTCCCGAATCACAGACACCTTGAGAGCAAACTATTTTCCAGAAGACCTCTTATACAATCACTCAAATGGGAATTCTCATATAATCTAGCCAGGCATGGCCAGCAATCAACTCAAGAACGTTCACATGTTGCTTGCCAGCAGAGTCCGTCCAAACATCTAGGCAAAGCGAACATCAGTTCATCTCATTTGCGATCGATGGCAATGGGTCCCTCCGACATGTTAGGTTGCCGCTGCTGCCGCCGTTGGCTAACGCCCTCAAAAGACAGGAAAATTCGATCCGAACACATGTCACAAACAAAAACACTAACAACTTAAACAAACAGCCGTCTACATCATGACGCGGAAAAATGCACGACGTTGTCTGAACATCACGAAACAAATTACAACAACGATTGCAAAAATTAAAATGAAATTTGGAAGATTTGATTTTGCAAACTCTTCCGTAAGATCCCAACCTTGAATACCACACCCGAACCCTGTTAAATATTGATTTTCCTACTCCGAAGTCAATCTCAAGTCCCCAACAACGCACCCAAGCAACAGCTAAGCTTCGGAAATGTCCGAATGCCTGAACCAGAGTGCAAGAACTAATGTTCATGTTGAGCAGGCCTTTGAACCGCCGTAACCTCCTCCGCCACCACCATGCCCACCTTGCACAAGAACAACCAGCTGTCGCGCTGTTGGTTTGAAGCTTAGAGATGAAGGTAAAAATCGAAGGGGGGATCCAAAGTTCCAAGTTTGCTGCTTAGCTTTGTTCCGGAAAAAAGTTCCTCAAATTGAGGCAAGCTTTTGCTTGTGTTTAGGCATAAACAATTCCGGCCCGCGTTTGCAGTTGTTACCGCTAAGTGCGGGGGCTGATACAAACTGCGATGAATTAACGTCTGTTTCGGCACAACATGATTCTGAATTATTCTGATATCCCGCATATGGCAAGATCCCACGGTCAACTTCCTGTGAACCACGACCCCAACATACGAAGATACAAAAAAAACAAGACCGGCCCAAAAATGCATGAAGTACGAACCCGCAAAACATTCATCTTTAGCCCGAAACAACCTGCATGCCCGATCCCAAAGCTCCAAAAATCCCTCCACCAAAGCCCTGGTGTTGCGCCTTTGCCACCTTTGTTGTAACCACCCATCAGCAAAAGCTAAGCATGCCACATGCACGTCAACTACTAGCATGTTTTTGTTGCCAAAGTAAGCATGAGGACATTCACATGGAACAACGACGACAACTAGCGGAGGTGGGCATCTCGAAGCTATGGCTGGTCTTACTGGGCACGGTTGGAGTGCGCTTCTGCTTGAAAACAAATGCTGCACGTCCATGAAAACAGTTTGAAATTGATTGCTGGCAATGTTCGGGCATTTTTTTCACGCCACAACAAGCAGTTGTGCAATCATGGCAAATACACCGAGGAATTACTCGAAACAACTTTGCGGACAAACAACCAGGCATCAAAATGTTACTTCTCGAGCCGGAAGCACAAAATATAAACAAGAATGGAAGGCGAAATCCACATGTTCCAAATTGGTTGATTTTAAAACCACTAATTATCAAGACCAATTAACCGATAATTGAGATAATTCAGAGGCAGACCAATAGTTGGTTAATTACGGAACGAACCCTGGATAATTAAGATTCTCAAGCAGTTCAATATACACATAGATCACATGAATACAAGTTGAAAAAACCGGTGTGTTACCACGGCGGGTTGGCACGATTCAAAAACAGTGCCCTGCGGAACCCACAGTCTGTTAAATAGGTGTTTCAACATCCATCCTGCAAAACAAGCACTGGACAATATGAAAAGGCTACGTACGCACAGTCCAAACTGAGGTAGGATTCACACAGCGTATTGGCCGATTTGTGCAAAGGCTGTACATGACAACACCATCAGGATGCGACACCTGCTTCACCATCACCTTGCGGTTCCAATGGTGCCCACGGGCCACAGGCGCCCACAATTGGCTGAACAATCTGCGCAATGTTGAAGCAATTTGAAATGAATGTCTCAACCAACCTTGTGCTGGCCATGACCTTAGTCAAAGGATCTGCAATCGTAGCATTCACGTCGATCCATCAGACATCGTCCGTTGGGGCAAGTGAGGCAGGTTTCATGATCCATCAACACCAGGTGCACAGTGGGCAGCACTGTCCTTAACAGGGACAGGAGCATGGGCCCGGCGGAAGTGCAGTGGACCTGTTCGAAACACTGCCGGAGCTTAACCCACGATAATGGCCGTTTGTGACTTTCTGACGCAGGCCGATATGCTTGAGGCGGTGTAACAGAAGCTTTTGAGCCTGCAATGTAACAACTTTATTTCCTAAAATCACTCAAACCATTTCCGTGAAGTCGTACACGTTGCTCCTTATTTCAAGCCGGCGAAAATATCATCACTCCGAATCACACCAAAATCTCACAGTGTTATTCACAGCTCAGGGCAAAATAATCATCCAAGTATCGCGTATATATTCTTCCACTCAATCATTAATATACGCAGCGTAGACGCAGACACTTTTGAAACTGGGGGATTCACGTCCTCGCTCTCCGGCCTTTGCCTCCCCCTTTTCTTAAAGCCCTCTTAAGCCCTGTTAAACCCCCTTATGAAAGGGGAAAATGTTAAAAGTTTGCAGATGGGGGCTCCCCCCCAAACCCCCCCCGCGGGGGGGGCTGCGCCCCCCCT
>CAJNIZ010000252.1:3381-32404 GCA_905231905.1 Symbiodinium pilosum | reverse complement strand
TTAGGGCTTAGGGTTAAGGGCTTTCAGATCATCAGGGCGCTGAGCATGGCGGTGGTGGTCTTTGGTGGTGATGATGGCGCATGATGGCGGCTGGGTGATGACGACCGTGATGAAGCAACTTACTTGGGCTTAGTAGGGGGAACAGGGAAAAGATCACATTGGGGTTATATAGGGATTTCCCTTGTTTCCTACTAAGAAACAATTAGGGAAAAGATCATATACTAGGACTAGTATCTACTCATGACAGTGAAGCAGGTGTCGCTGTTATCACCGTCTGGCGGCTGCACGAAAGCGACGATGGCGTCTGTAAACTTGGAGGGTCATGGGGACTTAGCAAGTAGGGTCATAAGGGGTGGAATTGGGGTTGTTGCATGGCCTATAGAGGTTACTAGCCTATCTACTAGGTCCCCATGACCCTCCAGTAGTAATAGCTGGCATTACGGTGAATAAAAATCATTTGCGAACCACTGCATGGAAGTAATATGGGCGCGGTTGAGAAGTTAAACTACTTTCATGTCTGAATTCGGGAACTGTCAGGTCTTCGGGACGTCAGGAACCGCACGAATGTACCTAAATGCCAGCGCATCCAGGGCTCTTCATCCCCTGAATATGAACTATAATTAGTCTAAACTCCTAGTATCCCCCTTAATAAGCCCTATAATACTCTCCTTTCTACTTCCCAGTATAGTCCCATCTAAGGAGTTTAGACAATGGCTCACATGAAGACATCGAAGCTTGGAGGGTTCCGTGTTTCAGGGCAGGGCGATGACAACGAGCCGTTCCGCATCTGCCAGGACGAAGGACAGCAGCGGGGTGACCACCGTGGTTTTCCCTTGGCCTGCAAGGAACAACAGTGGCTGCAGCAGCAACTAAAAAACTAGAGAATAGTCCTCATAATTGTAGAGGGACGCACTATTCTAACCACCAGGAGGAGGAGGGAAGTTTGTTTTTTGGCAAGGGCTTGCTCAAATGTTGTTCTGCAAAAAATCCTGGCCAGCCAGAGACCGTGTCTCTAAGTGTTTGTCTCTCTGAGGCTCTGTCACAAGTTTGTGTAGTAAAGAAGCGGTCATGACTCAAACGGAAGAGATAGCCATATCAGACGTCGAGGGGCGGCTGGCTTCGGAAGTAGCTTAATATAGGCACTTACAGTGCTGTGAAAGGTTCTGGTGGAATTTGAAGACTCCTCGTCGGATTTCATGAAGAATCAAAGTGGAAATTGGTTGCCTCGCGGAGCCATGGCAAATGCGTGGCTCCAGGTAACAAATCAAATAATAGTGACAGCAGATGCAATCCTCAGGACTTCAGCAAAATTTCATTCGAGAGAATCACACCGAAGCTGCTTGTTGTTCGATTGGGGGAACATGCTGTTGCTGCCCTCTGTGGCACAAGCTTTGCACATCCTGCAGGAAATACCAAGTTAAAGCGTTTTGAAAGTAGGAAGGGGTAAAATGCCAAAATCGACCGCACACTCTTCACCCTTGTCTTGTTACATCGTAGCAGTCCAACAACAACTCTATACAGTGCGGCAAAACAAAACCCGGTAGAGCAACTGGTTCAGAAAATTAGATTAAGCTGCTTACAGCCCGCCGGTGTCAGCCCACCAATACAGAAATTGGTTGCCTGCAAGTGCTGACATATCGTAAATCCTACCGAATCCAACGGATTCCTGTTCGCACGCCTGCCGATCCTCCTTGCTTCAGTAACCTTGGACCTTTATGGCAGGCTGGGGCCCACGCCCATGATCATCTGCTTGACCTGAGGAAAGTTGACGGCTTAACATACTCAGCCCTTACGGGCTGTTGAGTATCAGAAACGGGCAGGGTTCTTCGGGATTGACACGCTCAGGGTACTGCAGGAGCTTCTGACTGCGTGGTTGTGGCGCACGTTGCGCACCAATGTCTTGAATCTTCGAACACACGGGTCAACCCCCCACTGACTTGAAAACGCCCAACTGCAAGCCTTCTAACAAAAAAAACCTGCCAAACAGCAACATCGGGTACCCAATAAAATCAAATAAATGTGTACTGAACCCTCTTCGTGTACACTTGCCGGACCTGGTAATGCAGTGCCGTGCAGGTTTTTCCAAATCGTAAACGTCGTATGTGTTTTAATATGATTTGGTGGTATAGGACCCCATACCATGACAACATTGATGTAAACCCTGCCCCAAATTACTTTAACATGAACCCCACAGACAGATGACCTGCTTCAGACACGTTTCCGCATTAGATTCCGAGAAGGATATTCAGCTTCGTGGGTTCGAACCGCCTCAATGTCAGGCGTTTGCGTAACTGTGGCTGGGGGACCTCTCGGCGTCCAGCTTTGCTTGGGGGTCTCCCTTGTTTGGCTCCGCGCATCGTTTACCAAATGGCTTGTGGTGTAACCATGTCCCCTTCGCATAGTCCGCCGTCTGTTGCTAAGGACATCAAGGCTAGGAAGCCAGTGATAACCAGCCAGCTTACCAAATGTCTTCAGGAGGTACGACTTTCGACACTGCAGGCCATAAACAAGCATGGACGTGCTGCCACATGGGGCAATAAAAAACCGTTCACAAGCTTGGTTTCCTTAACACAATGTTATCGGTGAACTTCCTCTGACGGGGGGTTTGCTCTCCCCGGGCATATCCAAAAGGTTCAACACGTGCTACCATAGTGAACTGTAGCATTGGGCTGGTAGTGGGTCAGGATTGCGAGCGGGCGGGCAAATTCGCATCACTGCACAGCCCTGGCGTGGGCCATGGGCTGCCCAGGGCCGTGAGGTGTTCAAACGAATAACCGGCGGGTTATGGGTAACGTTATCGGTTAAAAATCACCACCTAGAATGGAAACTGATGGAACTAACTAAGGAATTGCCCTCGCTGGTAGCTGTCATCTGGTTAGTTTGTTGGTGAAGGCTCTGTATGAAAATGGCAATAGATTCAGGGACCTGCCAAGACTAAACCACAGCTCGCGGTTACTTTGCTGCCCCACATGCCGAAGGGAAGCCCTGAGAAGCCATGCTGACGTCCGTTGTAATTAGGACATATCAAGATTGCGCACAATCGGGAACAAGATGCGCAGCGCTTCTTTGCCTAAAGGACAGGTCAGTGCGCTTGCCTGCGCACATGCAAGGTACGAAACCTCACTTCACGGTTTGCTCAATGTCTCTGCTCGGCGCAGTATCAAACCCAGCCAAAGCCTGCAAATGATTCTAACGCAACAACCCAATCTCTGATAGATCGCCGCAAGTGCACTTGGTCCGAGGTCCTCCGTCGAATCGGGCTGAGAACAAGGTCGCGCGGCGATGCGCTGAATGCGCTCGAGTGGCCATTGCAGGAAATTGAATTGCGCACAGCATCGCCGCTTGCAAAAGACTCACCACCGCCGCCGCCGCCGCCGCCGCCGCCACTGCCACTGCCACTGCCACTGCCACCGCCACCGCCACCACCAGTACCACCACCACCACCACCACAACCTTGCCGACGCGGTTGCTGCGGGCCAACGCACCACCTTCGCCCGCCCCCTCCACAGCCAACCGTCAACGCCGCCTAGGATGGTCCAGCATTCATTCATCGCTCACTCAGGCCCTAGGCACCGCGGCCGCATCACGAGCACCCATCGTTCCCCCCAACCCCTGCCTCCGGCAGCGGCACCCAAACAGGTATTACTGCCACCAGCACCGGCAGCGGCAGCTATAGCCTATAGCCCCAGCACTAGCGCAACACCAAGAAGAGCAATAGCACAAACTGACTGTGGTTGGGGAATCCTGACAATCTACAAACGACAAACACCGACCCCTTGGGCTTAAGCAGTGAACCCACTGAACCCTAAATCCTATGAACCCCTGACTCTGCTCTATGCCAGCCCCAAACCCCTGTGCATACGAAAGCTGAGGTTTCAGGGCTAGATGACAGCAACCGGCCAATCAAAATTCCACCCTTGTTTTGTTCTGGTAACGTATTTGACCTAGGATTCTCTACCAAGTCGGTTAGCACGACGTGAATGAGGTTTGGAAGAGGTGGATTCGCTCGTGTATCATCGAGATCCATATACCATAATCGCTGTAAACAATCCTACATGACTTCCCATACTACCCCTATTCAAGACCCACCCAAGACACACAACGCGCAAGCCTCATGCGATTACTAGAAATTCACATGGGGACATCGTATAAGTCCCAGAAACCTATCCAGCCTTAGCTAATCCGTGTAATGTCAGTGCACGATGCACATAATACTTCTGAGCGATCCGCAGTTTTCACGGCACAGTCTCTAGATTGCGATGCCTGCCCTGCACACAACGATGAGCAAGTAATACTGCGTCCAGGTGGACAGGGAGCCTTCATCGAGAAAACGACCCCCCATCTTGCCTGATACCTCAACGATCACGAGATAATCCCTGCCATATCCGCGTCCAAGGTGGAAGTTCTAGGTCTCCGAATAGCGCAAGGCAGGTACTTTTCATCAACTTCAGGATCAAAAGCAGACATCATTAATTGGCGGGAGTGCCATCAGTTCACGTGGAGGCCCTCTCTACACTAGAGCATGTTGTACGTAATTGTCGAGATGAGTCGTATCTTCTTGTATGAGGATCCCCATTTCTTCGAAGAAGGCAGGGTGGACCAAATCCGGAAGTGAGACACAGCATGCAACATAAGCGTTACCATACAGACATGCCGCATCATGGGCTGAAACCCTATGGACGCTGCAGAAACAGCACAATTGCAACAATTGCTTTTGCCTGACATCTGTTCTAGCATGTTTTTGAACTGGGTTCCCCAGTGTGGATACTGCTCGATGGGTAAAAAACCTAGCCGATGTGAGATAACCCCTAAGCCCTAAACCCTAACCCCTAATCCCTTAACCTCAAACCCTAAACCTCAAACCCTAAACCCTAAACCTTAAACCCTAAACCGTAAGATTGGCCCCTGCAGACACAGGCACAGCGCTGCTGCCAGAGTGAAGAATCTCTAAGAACTCGCCGACCATCTCTACCTGGCTCGTTGGGGATTTAAACCTTTTGGGGTTTAAGGTGTATGGGTTTGGGATTTAAGGGATTTAGGGTTTAGGGTTGGAGGATTTAAAAATTTGTTCAGTCACATGTAGGAATATAGGGATATTTTAGGATTATATATAGGGTTATATAGGGAATGATATAGGGATGATGGAAAAGAACAATGGAAGCTATTTTTAGGGTTTAGGGTTTAAGGTTTGGGATGTAAGGGTTTAAGGGTTAGGGTCTAAGCGTGTAAGCACTTGTGGATAGAAGGGTTGAAGAGTTTATGAGTGGTTTCAATGTTCACTGCTTCTTACTAAAGAGGGGAAGGTTCTCAAAAGAATGCCTAAAGGGGAAGGCTCAATGGATACCTGGACCTTAAACATTTTGTAAAATAATGGCCTTTATGGCTGTTGTTATGGGCCTAGGCTTTGGGCTATTATTCTGGTTACATACTGTTGCGGTTTAGGTATTTATGTTTTTCAGGGTATCCCTAGGTTTAGAAATCCAATATTTTTGGGACTGTATTTTCATTTCCAAGAGGCTTAAGCCCTAAAGCTATACACAAACAAGATGGTTCCTGCAAACGACCCTCACAAAGTGCGCGCTAGCTGTGGGAAAGTCGAATTCCAACGGTTTTGATGTGACTACTGAAACCGTGGATGGCAGCCTTTTCGGAAGAGATCCTTCATTTACTGAAATACTGAAGGGCCTTCAAGGGCTTGCAGGAAGTGTTGATCTTCATCTGGCAGTTCCAGACAGCAGTTTCCGGTTTAACCAGTATGCTGGCTTGTGTCGAAGGATTCCGCCCGGGTTTATGGTCTATGTTTCCTACCCATGTTGCCCGTGACATAATCGGCTAGACTTCTGCATAGCACCAACGAAGACCCAATGGACCCAACGTGTCCGTAACGAACCATGCTGTGACATAGAGTTCAAAATCAAACACATAGCTAGACCCTCTTTCTACCCTCTTTGTACCTTAGCTGGGGACCATATACCCATATTGGGTACAAGGACGGCCTTGGTACAGGCAAGTCCCTTACTTCATGTCGAGCGCCGGAAGAAAAGTCATGTACTAAGGGGCGTTCATATACTTCCTCAAGACCTCTATCTAAATTCCAGACGTAGGTAAAACAATGGTCCAAACCACTTAAAAGTGTTCCCAAGAGCTATTATTTTACGTACTTTTGGGGCTTAGGTACTACAATTACTAACGAGACGCCCGAGTACCCCCAAACCCCATTGAATTGGGACCCTATGGCTATAAGGTCCTTATGCTAAGGGATGGGATAGCCAAAGCCCCCATTTTCCTAGACCCTCCTTCTACCCTCTATATACCTTAAATAGGGACCATACTGTTGATGGATGAAATCTTGCACCACCTAGAGGCCGTAAACTACAGTAATTCCTAGGACGTTAGCGACTTAAGGTGATTAGGGTTTAGGGTTTAGAGGGTTATGTGTTTACCAGGACCCTCCTTGCACCCTTTACAATATGGGTATATTTTAGGGTATATAGAGGGATCAGGGAGCGTCTGGGTTTATAGGGTTTAGGGCTTTGGGGGGTTGTTGGATTTGTAGGGTTTAGGGGTGTTTAGGGTTTAGGGTTTTGGGGGTTTGATAGTTTATGCAGGCTGTCTGCAGACCATCCAAGCTGCCAAGCTAGACGCCTAGGGCAAGCGGCCGTAGCGAAGAGCGAAGGGTTTAGGGTTTAAGGCCGTTGGCCCTTTGCCTTTACAAGCCTGTGGTACTCATTCCAAACCGTGGGAGGACTGCGCAACGTAAGCCCACATGTGAGGGTTTCCGGGGGGGTTCAGGGGCGCAGACTCCAAGACACGCCCCATAAAACCTAAACCCTTTGTAGGGACAATTTTGGACCCAAACCGTGCATTACAACGGCAACCCACTCTTCCTGAAAATAGCTCGCCTAGCCCATTCTAAGTACTGGTACTGGAGTTTAGGGTTCCGGGTTTGGGGGTTGGGGGTATATCTTATTCAGGGGTGGGCGGGGCTATTAGGCAAAAGTCTCCATGTCATCCTCCATGTTCTTTTCCACTTCATTCTCCACTGTTGGAGACATAAAATACATATGGATCCCAGAAACTCTAAACTCTCAATATGGCAGATTCCATTCTATCCAACTCCCCTTTATAGCCTACAAAACGGGCGGGCCCGTTGGGCTACTACCGGGCCTGGCGTGGCCGCAGAAGGAAACCGGAGATAAACTCGAAGACAAGGAAGCGCGGGTCGAAGCCTCAAACTTCCCAAGATCCCTGAAACAAACTAACATGTAGATTGCTCTTCAAGGTACCTAACAAGTACCCCAATACAAGTATAGTGTACCAGTTTAGGGATTCTACGTGCTAGATTCTTTCAAGGGTCTGGGTCAAGGCGCTTCCCCAAGCTTTGGGTAGAGTGCCTGGTGGTCAAACCTTTTTTGGAATTAGGTCCTGGGTCTGAAAGGTTGGGGTTGAAGGGGATCAAGGACTCCGGTGGGCTGAAGCCCCCAAGCATATGGGTAGTTCCCAACAAGTAGAAAGAATATGGCTTTGCGTATATTATATTAAGATCCCCACATACCCCATATTCTATCTACTTAAGGGGCACTATATCTCAACCCCAACCCTGAAACCTTGAGCAGAAAGCCCGAATTCCTAACCCTTCTTGGCAAACGCAGATCCATGGGACACGATACGACCTCAAGTCTCCTGCCTTTCTGGCCGTCGCTCTCGGAGATGTAGATGCCTCAGCAAACAGGGAGATAAGGCGACCTTCGCGCCCCAAACTCTAAACCGCAAAGGGCCATACATCCCAGGTTCCCAGGTCCTCCTCTCCTCCGCCTAGGGCTTCAAAAAAAGCCAATTCTGCCATCCCAGGCCTACACCCTAAACTGTTTAGGGTTTAGGGTTTAGGGTTTAAACTCTAGACTCTAAACTCTAAATCCTAAACCCTTTCAACTGTAGCCTCTTGCCCAACCCGAGGACGCAGCGCTCCGCAGCGATAGAACTGCACAGCAACGAGCTCCTGGCACGGTACCGTAATTTGGCAGTTTCCCTCAACTTATATATATATGTATGGATGAAACTCTATATAGGGTTTTGGGTTTCGGGTTATATATATATATAACTATACTACAATAGAACTGCATACTTGTCTTGGGGTACTTGTTAGGGATCCTTATAAGAATAATCTACCTAGACCCTCCTTCTACCCTCTATATACTCTAAAGAGGGACCATATACCCACATTTAAAGGGTGCAAGGAGGGTCCTGGTTGGTACTTTCCCTAAACACAACAAGGCAACTTAGAGTAACTTAAGGCCATTCTGGTACTACTCCGTAACCGTATATAAACCACCATTTAGGGTCAGGTCAGGAATGGTACTCTTAATTCTAAGAAACTCCTGTTCCACGGCCATAGTGATGAATGAACCTGTCCCCTTAATGAGTAATAGGGATCGCATCCTTATATGGCATCTAAAAGAGCGGGGGCATCTTAATCATGGTCTACATTACTGGACTTTCGCGGTCACAGAAAGAACATATGCAAACAGGTGGATGGGGACATCGCCTAACAAATCTTTGTTTTTTTGCAGTTTCTGTTCCTTCTAACAGCAACTTCCCAAAATATTAGGAAGGTTCCCAGGAGCCCTCAGCTGGAGAAACCCCAAAAGGCCTCAGTAAGTAAACCTTCTCCCTTCAGGCTTCTTTGACGATGCGTGAGGGGTGCGGGGCTCTTTTTCTCAGGACGGCCCCGCGAGCAATCCAGGATAGAAAGGATCTAAGTACCTGTATGGTATAATTAAAGCAGGGCGTCTGTATTAGGAATTGGTACTGTGGTTTGGGTTAGTATCCCCTAGATAGGTATTTAGGATCCTTTGGGAAGAATGTGCTGCAGTCATGGGGCATGGCAGTCATCACACCATTGGCCTACATCCTCTTTCTTGTCACAGCCGCCCCGAACATGCAAAGTCTGGCACGTGAAGCTTGTGGGTATCATAACGGATTTGAACAAACAATTTGGGACCTTATTATTATGATGTCCCTGCCCGCAACTCACCTCACTCTGATAAAGCTGAGAGAGTGCCGCCGCTGTTTGTATCTCCAGCGCCTTAAAAGCAACACTCTCTTTGAGCCCTAGACGCCCTAAACCCAAACCATAAATCCCAGCCGTAAACAGAAGCATCTGCATCGTAAACCCTCAACCTTGAAATCCGAAGTCCTGATCCTGAACCCCCAAACCCCAGCAACCCAAACCCTCAAACCCCTAAACCCTTAAACCCTAAAACTCTAAACCCCTAAACTCTCAAACCCTAATCCCCCTAAACTCGTAAACCCTTAAACCCTAAATCTGCAGTTCTGGGTCGCAAGCTTCTCGGTCAAGCCAGCTTTCAGGGCAACTGCAGAGCTTGCCGCCTTGATCAAAGTCGCCCATTCCCTGTACCCTTAAGGACCCGTAGGGTTTAGGGTTTAGGATTTAGGGATTAGGGTTTAGGATTTCAGGCTTTAGGGAAGGGGCTAAGGAAATGTTGGATTTAGGGTTTATAGTCATAGGGATTAGGGAAGCGGATTTAGGTCTCAAGGTTCAGGCATGCGGGCTTCTCAAGACAGGCTCTTCAATTCTAGAGACGCGGGGATGTATGGGAATCCAAATGGAATTTGGGATGATTCGGGCGACACCTATTTAGGATTTGAATTCGAGGGGGGTGGTAAAGCAGCACCCCTATGCAGGGATTCCAACAAGTAAAAGGGGCCCCCGTATGAGGGATATGCAGTTTCGGTGTCACACTACATGCCCTGAAACGAAACAAAGAACGTCCTTACGCCACATTTAATTGGATTGAGGATGGGATGGAAAAGTAAGGTGATAATTTCAATCACAAAAGCGAAGGCACTGAGCAGGCACAGAGCCTGCGGTTTGTGATGGTGCCAACAACAAAGACCCTCCCAGCACCCTTACTTTGGGATATATGGCCCCTATTAGTGGATACTTAAGCCCTGCATGGAGGGTAGGTCCTTGTTCGGGGGCCAGTACTCGAAACGTCTCGAACTGAAATACGCGAGCAGGAATAACTGCAGAGGGTCGACGCAGTTTTCGGTATTTCAGCGCAGAATTTACCTCTCAATAAATACGACACCTTTCTGGCAAAATCGCTCCACTGACAACCCTTGACATTGCTGCACGAGTGCGCTCGTGCTGTGTGTTCCATGCCCTAAACCTTTACATATAACCGATTCTCAGAGGTGCGCGTTATCCTTCTCCAGCAGGTCCAGTAGGTTGCGACAGTGGTCCATGGCCTTTGAGGGCTTTAGTGTTCAGGGTTTAAGGCTTTCAGTTCAGTGGGATGTGAATATAAACCCTGAGGGACCAAGTACCAAAATATGGTACATATTTTGGGACTATAAACCAATTATGTAGGAACCCATTGGTAGCCCGAAAAAATACATCTCCCTTCGGTACTTGGAACCTCACAAAACGCCTCTTGGTTTAGTGTTAGGAGCTTAGAGCAGTGGCTGGTCGTCGAAAGTAGATCAGCAAACAGGGAACCCCAAGAGCAGAATGGGAATACAATAGGACTATAAGGACACTGCTTGGAGTGTCATGGGGACCTAGTAAGTGGGTGATTAAAGGGGACAATTGGGTTTATCATATGGCTTCTTGGGGTTATTAACCTACTTACTAAGTCCGACCCTCCAAGTAGAAGGTATATTCCAGAATCCAAGAGAACCCCTATGTTTCAATGATTCTGAAGGTGTCAAAGAGCCGACTTCAGGCGAGCGGTCTTGGCCCCTCACCAAAAACGTCTCCATACCAAGTCACGGTTTAGGGTTTAGGGTTATGTCATCTTCTGCCCCCGCCCTGTAACAGTCTACTAGGGGTCATATTAAGGGCTATATAGCAATTTTGCAACAGTTACAGTTACAGAGTTGGGTCAATACCCAAATAGTAATGCTGATGACCAAGTTCCTCTTTTACATATGCAAGCATGTTGATGACATACAAGATCAACTGCGGTCAAGTGCCCAATGCCACAAAACTCCCTGGCTTAGAATCGCCAGCTGCAAACGTCTCCTTGCGGTATACCTAATAAAAGAACTGTCAGAAAACTGCCTAGGAGCTGCAAGAAGCTCACAGGTAAGAGACTGCTACAGCGAGGCAATCGGGGCAACATTTTCTGCATCTGACCATGCTCGGGAAGCTGAGCATTCTGCCCGGCACACTTGCTGCCGACGCGAGGTGGCAAACATCATCTGCGAAAGGGCTGACAGCAGCCTCAGGATGTAGTAAAACTGGTGATTTCTCAAAATGATGGGTCGCTCTTGGCAGGGCTCTGTAATGGCGAAACATAGCGGGGTACCCTTATTTTGCGGTATGCCTAACATTCTGTCACCCCAAAACACCTCAGTGCTCCTCATTAGACCCTTGTGCCCCTTAATCATGCCTACCGGTCTACCAGTGCATTGCTGGCGGGTTCTGCTTTTGAGGCAGCTTGATGACTTGGGCGTATGGGCTTAGTCAGGGGTAAACAAGATGAGCACCTGAAACGCTCCAGGTCCTGATTAAAACCTGCGACTTGTCCTTTTGTGCCCAGCACATGTTCCTACTTGCTTCGGCCTTTCCCGCAGCAGACCTTGCCAAAAAGTTCTCCAAGCAACTTGGATTATAGTCCCCCGTAAGTAGATAGACTATGGGGTATATGGGGATCTTATTGTAATTTACTCAAAGCCATATTCTATCTACTTAAGGGGACTATGTCCTGACTGCTCCTGTCTGAAGGTGTACTGCGTGTCCCTTCGTGATTTGTCAGCATTCCGGCACGATACTCCAAGGGAATATGCAGTGGGAAGTTCAACGCAATCTTGTCCTATACACTCATAGCAAACCCTAAACCCTAAAAACCACTTGGCAGGCCGGCCGCTTTGACCGGGATCTGTGCACAAGCCGGGTGCCGGGCTCATGAATGTCGGCCTGTTACACAGAAGGACAGGAAGATTTGGGTCTTTCCCCAGAAAGAACCCTCGCTCATTTTCTCACTATAGTCACTATAATCCTGTCTGTAGGAATCCCAGACAAAGATCTGCAATTTTAAGAAACCTGCCTGGAGGAATTCTGGCTCAAGCTTGGGGAGTTCATAGTACAGGTGGTGAAGAGGCTTCTTCCGTGCACTGCAGGTTCAAGGCTACGTTCGGGAAAGAAGAAACAGATAGCCGGGATTTTCTCTGAGGATTTCTGCAGAATCGACAGGGGGATCTTTCGCAGGGACTGCTTTCCCTAATGGTGTCCAAGGACCCAAGGGTCCAAGTATCTAAATATTGGCACGGATAGGTTCCTGTGTAGGTAGCTTGGGCCCTAAGTATCCACCCTTTAGGTACCTGAACCCGGGTAGGTTGGGTAGGAGAATCCTAAACCCTAAACCCCTAAACCATAAAACCTCTAAACCCTACCCCGTCCTCACTCAGAAAGGGGTTGAAGCGCTTAAAGTCGGTGATGCAATCCGGGCTCAGCAGTGTCCGGCCTTCGAAGGTCTACTCGGAGGCTCATGGGACTTATTGATCCCTTTAGGGGAATTCAGGGGCGCAGGTTTCCTCAAGATTGCTCTTTCAGGCTAAGACTACGTTTGATTTTGGAGGGGAAGTGAGACTGGGCTGCTTACCTAGACTCTAAACCCTCTATCTATCCTGTATATACCCTAAATAGGGACCATATACCCGTACTTAAAGGTACAAGGAAGGTTTTGGTAAGGGAGTCCCTAAATAAGGCATGGGGCTTGAGGGTATGAAGCCTCAAGCTTATCAACGCCGAATCGCCGGGGTTACGTTTGACAAATCGGTCGTGCAGCAATCCTGGTTGAGAAGTCACCCCTCATAGGCCAGCAAGGGTTGGCGCTTACCAACTGTCGGCTGAAATCCACAATTCTGGCAACGTGGGAAAGTCTAGGACAGCAATCACTTGGCTGTTTTGATGTCTGAAGCCCTACAAACCAGTTGCAGGGATCATTTTTTCCTTCTGAGGCTTAGAGAGATTGTTGTTGCGGAAGCTATGTAAAAAGTAGTCTAAACTCCTGGAAGGGGTTCATATATATAGGAGACGATATATGGGGACTACTGAAGGGGTTGTTAAGGGAGATGCTAGGCGTTTAGACTATGGCTCCTGTTGTTGTCCTAGGCTGGTCAGACTTGTTCAACATGGACAACCAAGGCATGCGAGGTCAATGCCGCGTCTGAGGCCTCCGAGTTCTATCCTTCAAACATGGTGCCAGCAGCATACTAAGCTGTCCTGTTCTGAAGCACAGAATTACGAAGTGCTTCTACAAAGGATACGGGATCTAACATGGACCTCCCGACTTGTGATTCTAGATGCTTATTGCGAGGGATCTGACAAGTAGAAGTTAAAGCAAAACTTAACAATGATGTTCAAGGCATCCCTAGATAGCCCCTTCAAGCTTGGCGTTGTTTGGCAGCAGCTGGGATAGCTAGTCTCAGCTGTGCACGTCTGTTGCATGACCATTGGGGCAATGACTTGCGCAATCCAGAACGGTAGTTTCCGTAGATAGGGCGGGGACTGATATAGACAACGCTGCTAGCGGTACCCACGAAGAGAAACCCTGAGGCTTTGGAAAAAAAACCATAGGCTCGCGCTCCAATGGTGAAACTCGCAACTTCACATCACGCATCCGCAACCAACAGTTGCGCCACACCATGATCCCAAGACATGAGTGGAAAAAAAAACATAGGCTCGCGCTCCAATGGTGACACTCGCAACTTCACATCACGCATCCGCAACCAACAGTTGCGCCACACCATGATCCCAAGACATGAGCGAAGACCCATTCAAAATACTTAAACCTTCTCAGTATCAACCACTGCTTTACAAAAGTAGCCGCGGCGCATAGCAGCTGGAACCACATCTCCGTCTCATGCCCCGCGTACCGGAGCAGCCAGAAGTGCCTCAAGGTAAACAGCCAGGCATGCAAAACATCTGAAAAGGGGGTGTGGTGTCTAAGCGTCCTGAAGCAGAGCTGTCCTGGAACCTCATGGTTAGTATGGTAGTTTCCCAAAACAGGGGGACCCCAATATACACCAAATACTATAGTCCTTCTTATTGGGACCCCAAGAATGGTACCCCTATTTTTGGGAAACCCCCATATGCCTTGAAGCCCGTGGGCTGCCTGCTCGAGTAAAGACTTCGAGGCAAGGGTCGGTTGTTCCGTGTGCTGCGCAGTGTAAGATGTCCCCTGTTGCGTTTCATTCCTTGTGCCATAAACTTGTCCTCGATGTACCTCTGGGTGCACGGATCGACTTGCGACCTGCAGTGGCACCTGCCTCTTCGCTCAGGGCCGTATACATCCACAGGGTTTAGGAATCGGATGACTTGAGGGCTTGGAGAGTTTGTCATGACATAGAGCCCGTCTCGTGTCGGTTTGCTTCGAGGCAACCATGAAGTCCACCACGACCGTATCCGCAACCAATGACCCCGTGCCGGCAAGCATAACAACGACATGAGCCCTACGCAACACATTCCGTTGCTCCCTACGGATCCGCAGTAAGAAGGGCAACTGTTGGGCTTCCCCAGGCCCTGGAAGCGGTTCGGTAGCCCTAAACCCTAAACCCTAAACCTTCGACCCTGAGCCTTAAACCCTAAACCACGCCGTCCCGAGACTCCGACAACCTTTCGGTGGGATAATCCTTCACTTCGCCAGTGCAGGCATCCACTGCCTTCAGAAGGCTCTCGATGGTCGAGCTGACCTTGGGCTTGAATTAGGGTTTAGGGATATAGGGTTTATAGGGCTTAGGATTTAGGAGTCAGGATTTATGGCTTAGGATTATCTCGGACCTTTTCTCCAAGGCATGAGGATCCCCTGAAGAGGGTTTAGAATTTATGGTTTAGAGTTTAAGGTTTTGGGTTTAGGGTACCCAAAGCCACCAGGGCCCTTCGTAGGTGCTCAGGCCTAAATAGAGGGTACTTGGAGGGACTAGGCATGAAGTGGAGGATCACATGGAGAATGACATGGAAACGGGGCTTATATAGGTGCCTGCCCTTAACCCTAAGCCCTATATGTAACCCCAATATACTATATTAGTTTCCATGTTCTTTTCCATTATCCCTATATAAACCCTATATAACAATTTTACCCAACTAAACCCTTAGTGAGTATGTGGTGTAGGGGCCTCTCGGGTTGATAGGGGGAGCCTCTGCGAGTATTATATAAGGAGCCTCGAAGCATAATGCTGCTAGTTATATACTCAGGCACCTACCGTACCTGAACCCTTGGGAAGTTCGCTGGAGAAGCAAATCTACGAGGCTACCTCCAGGCTTAGATATTGTTTTTGTTGAGGCCACTGAGGAGTCGCTGGTTTAGGGTTTAGGGGTCCTAGGGCAATAGAAAGATGTCGCAAAAGTGAAGCGGTTTCCACCAGCAGCAGCACCGGCCCCCTTTGCATCACTACATCTGGAGCCTGCGTCCAGTCCTCTTGAACTTCGCAGCGCAAAAGGAAATAGGAAGTGGGAAGGTAGACACTCAATCTCAAATTGTTGCTCTCAATTGTCCCCTAGCATACATATGCAACATGTTCATGGCAATGATCTTGTGATAGTACATACCTAGACCCTCCTTCTACCCTCTATATACCATAAATAGGGACCCTATACCACATTTAAAGGGTACAAGGAGGGTCCTGGTAAAGGCTTTAGATGTTGGGAGGAGGAACATGTGGCATCCAACTCCAGAACTCTCGACACCTTGTTCTCCTTAGATCCTCACGCTGGAGGAATGGGGTGCTAGTTCCCCCACCCTAAACCCATAACCCCAAGCCGTAAGCCCTAAACCCTAAACCCCAAAGCCTTGAATCCTAAACCCTAAACCCTAAACCTAAACCAAAAACCTTAGCATCCTCATCTTGAACCTGCAGATGGGTCCATTGCAAAGAGCTCATCCTGCTGCTTGATGTCGCAAAGACCTCGCAGCTGAAGCTCCGCAGCAGAAAATGAACGTTTCAAGGGTTTACGGCTCAGGGTTTAGGGTTTAAGGGTTTAGGGCTTTAGGGTTTAGGGTGCAGAGTGGGGGCTTTGGGGTTGGAGACTTAGGGATTACGGGCCTGGGGTCTACTCTCTAAGTTGGAGATCGCGTTGGTGAAAAGGCGTATACAATGAGAACCCAAGGTGAAGAAACATCCACAAGATTGTTAGCCAACATCAGAATAAAGACCTTCTCAACTATACCAGAATCTGGGCCATCGTTGGAGCAGAGAATAAGCGTTATTAAGGGGCGCAAGCAGCAAGGAGTAGATGAGTTTGGCACGAATCTTGATCCTGCACTACAGGATGCAGGCCACACTACATCAGCCAGGGTTTCCGGCTAATTCGGGGTACCCTTTTGGGAGTCCCATGTAAAGGGGGTTATAAGGGTTCTGTAGGGATATAGGGGGGTATATCAGATTTCGGGTTTAGCGTTGAGGGCTTAGATGTTGGGGTTTGGCATTATAGGGTTGAAAGTTTCTGCAAGCGGCCACGAGACAACCCAGCAGCGAGCCACGTGTGGATCGTTCCACGGGGTTGAGTAGGCAACTCCGAGGAATTAGCGAGAAGTAATAATATAATAGAAAATAATGGTAATATCAATAATAATAGACATGATAATAGTGAAATAGTAATAATAATAATAGTAGTAGTAATACTAATAATAAGAACAATAGTAATAGTAGTACTAGTCATAAGTTCGTCTATGCAAGCTCCAGATTTCATCAAACTGTCCAAGCAAAGCCAGGAAACCGCAGGCACATTCACAGAATTAATCGACTGAAGTGCTGCTTGTGTTGGGCTGCTACTGAAAATCTTGGAGAGATAATCAGGTGAACCCTGGGGCGCCAATGGAGGCACTCTACTTTGAGATTCACTCCTGTACCCTTCAAAGCTGGTCCCCCTACCATCTCCCAAGGGATGTGCATCACCGAAACCCTAAACACCTTGCTCTGTTGAGCCAGTGTGCGGTGTGAGAGCGCTGGCTCCGGCCAATCTGTTTATATTATCATGTGCCCATCAAGCTTTTGCTAACTGTGAGCACAGTTCGACAGGGTGGTTTCAGCAGCAACTTTGCAAATGTAAAGTGGTGCTAGCCTCCAAAAAGCACATACAGTTCATACAGCAACGTTCGTATGGCATCCTGTATGCAGAATTGGTTGGTCAAAAGACTCCAGAGCAAGACTGCAAATGGTGCATGCATGAGAAAACCCACTTCATCAAGTCGTTGATCCCAGTATGGAATACGTGAGCTTAAGTCATATTTCATCATACAGAGTCTTTCCCGCTGCGGTGCCCAGATGGGGATTAGGGGCGTTCTTCAGAAAAGCGTCAGGGGTCTTTGCGGTAATCAACGCTCGTTCCTCGCCAAGATCCATGTCATGACCATTTGCACTTGTATGGTACAGAATTATTGGACCCACTCTTGCTACTCCCCAGGTTGGCACAAAACATTGACACATTCCCCAGGAACCCGATACATACACTCAGCAGACACCAATACTCAACGCTTAAACCCTGAAACCCTAAAACCCTTAACCTTTAAACCCTAAACCCTTAAACCCTGAAAACCTTAAACCCTAAACCCTCAAACCCTAAACCCCTAAATTCTCAAAACCTCATTCGGCTAGACGGCGAACCTTGGAAGAGGTCCTTGAGCTGCGACTTGGCTTTGTCCAAAGGCCTGAGCCCCAGGGCCAGACAAAAGCAAGGCGTGTTAGCGTTTAGGGTTTAGGTTTAAGGGTTTAGGGTTACCTGAACCCCAAAGGTATGTAGAATAATAGCCTTTTGGGCTATATTTAAAGGTTTTGGGCTATTGTTTTACCTACTTTTGGGGTCCAGGTAGTAACATTATTAGTAATACTTAGACCCTCCTTCTACCCTCTATATACCCTAAATAGGGACCATATACGCATATTTGAGCGGCACGAGGAGGGTCCTGGATTATCATTAGTATCTTCAGAATTCGTAAGATTATGAACTAAAAGTATTACTATTGTTATTATTACTGTTCTAAATTTTGAGATTCTACCCGCTGAGTCTGCGGATGTGGGACGCAAGAGTTCACAAGGTTTGGGTCATGATGGACTGTCGAGTGCCTATCAGATCTTCTTGAAGTGAGCCTTTGACAGCCCCCCAAAGCCTTCTTGGTTGCAAAGGACGCTCTTTTTGCTTCAGTTCAGTGGACTATGAGGCTCTTGGCCATGGGCAACCCCAGGCATGATCAGGGCCTTGGGGCCACTAAAAGCATTCCAAAAGAAAGGTTGCAGCTCTCTCCTGCACTCGCTTGCACGCACCCCCGGCTTTGAAATCCTTTTGACTTGCAGGCTATCTCCCCAAGCATGACAATGTCTTCACATGTCATGTTGATTCGCGCCGTACTGACTCTGCTATGTTGACTGGCTCCACACAACATAGCACCGCAGTAAACCGCCCAAAGTCGGTGGTGAGCCGCTGCAAAGGATCGTTGGGATTTCAAATTTGGATAAATTTGGGGTACTACACTGCAGGAGGATTGTGGCAGGGGTGATTGTGGACATTGGAAAAAGTGTGACTCGCGACTCCTCCCCGTCGCCCGGCCTACAGCTGCACATGGTCACAGGATGTCACAGGGTGGCAACCGTAAATGAAGTGTATCTTTATTCAACGTTATTGCACTACCTTTTCCGCCATCTGAGCTTTCAAGATTTTACGCAGACGGTCGCGACATCCGAAATCGTGTTGCTTGCAGCGTTACATGCAGTTTGAAGATCTTGAGCCGCTTATGAGCTGCTGAGGTCTCTGCTCCTTGCCGCCTGCGACGATGCCTTCAATGTCCATCTCAGTTAGTTTGGGCATCTGCCTGTCAGAGTAGAGCTGACAAGCTTTGCAGGGCTTTGGGTGTGGCCTGACTTGGCCTGACTTTTGGTTTGCTCGGAGAACAAGACTCGGCACTGCGGCGAACGGGCCTCAAGAATAAGAAAAAGCTTGACCGAGCTTAACTTGATGGCATTTCAGGGTCCGGGGGGGGCATTTTAAGATGCCCTGGACATGTTCGGTGAGTGTTCTGGAGAAAGCAGTGCCACCAACCCTTGTTGGCTTCAGATCTGTCAGATCGCGTAGGCACAAGCGAAGGCACACGAAGTATAGGGTCCAGGATTTCAGGCTTAGGGTTTACGTATGGTGTATAGGGGCTCAGGGTTTACTGTTTAGGGCTTGGGGTTTAGGGACGCAAGCTCCAAACTCCAAGTACAGAGAAAGTTCGAACCAAGAACAGCTTGCTATGCTTCGGGAATCTCTATGCTCTAGTTGAGCATGGCTCTTAATCCTGACTCGTATGCAACGGAAGATTTGAAGAGGCTGGGGATCCCTCATATGAGCTATAGTCTAAACTCCTAGCATCTCCCTTAATAACCCCTATAGTAGTCCCATATATAATCCCCTATATAACCCCGCTTTAAGGAGTTTAGACTATAAGTACTGGTGAAGAAAGTGATCGGAGTTGCAGGCACACCTCCGGAAATCCTTAAATGCTCCTCTGAAGTCAGCTCTTACAGCCATGCCACAATGTACCCGAAATAGTCCCCTAGCAGCCTGACATGCTTCGTTCTCTAAACCCTGCACCAGCCCAGCGTCCGTGGACGTTGCCCTAAATCCAATAATCCGAAAACCCTGACGCCTAACCCCAATACAACCTAAACCCTAAATCCTAAACTCTACACACGCTAAACCATATAAACACTAAAAACCCTACATCCTCAACCCTAACCCTGTATAGCCTAACCCCTAGACCTAAACCCTGAGCCCTGTATTGCCTAAACCCTAAACCCTCAAGTAAGCCTTTGGTTGTGCATCTTGGCATAGTTCCGCATCTCCTTGGAGAGACGGCCCATCATTGCCCGAGCCACCTGTGAGTCATTATGATGTTGATGAGTATTCTTAATATGGGTCTAGGGTCTACAGCTAAGGGTTTCAACCAACCCTGCTTGTACCCCTTTAAATAGGGGCATATGGTCCTTGTTTAGAGTATTTGGCGAGCAAATGGAAGCTCTCGATATTACATCATCAATGATGTTGGTATTGATACTACTGTCATGGGCCCCTTGAAGATTTTACAGTTTGAGGTTTGGATTTTTCGGATGGTTTTGGGCTTCGGGTGTTCAGTTCATGGCGTTCCAGACCCTAATAACCCCTATATAATAGTTTCCATTTTCTTTTCCATTATCCCTATCTAACCCCTACATGACCTCTATAATCCCTATAGAACCGCTATAGAAGCTTCCACGGCGGCACCCATGCTGAGGATCCAGTGCTTTAGCGTGCGTAGGGGTTTAGCTGCATCATTCCTGGCCCCTCAAGGTTTGGGGGTTTAGATGATTACAGTAGGATTACACTATACATGCCCTCCAAGGTTTGCGGGTTATCCCCTCAGCTGCTAAACAAGCAAGCTAAGAGGGCGACTGAGGGTTTCCCAAAATTAGGGGTACCATTTTGGGGGCCCCCAGAATAAGGCTTGTAGTATATTGTGGTCTATACTGAGGTCCCCCTATTTAGGGAAACTACCCCAGGAGGCCATGGCTGTTCTTCAATCCCAGGCGCCGTCTGCTGCATGGCCGGGTGGGCATCGAGGTTGAAAGGCATGTCGGCGGCCGCCTCGAGGGGGGAGAGAAACAAAATCAGGATCTTGGCACCATCATATGACTCTAGTAGGGTCCGAGTTTCGGGCGTGGAGGGACGGCTTAGGATTTAAAGGCTTCAGGGTTTGGGCTTCTGGGTTCAGGACATAGGATCGGCTTGCAGGCTCGCAGGATTTTCGCAGATTCCGAATGTTGCTCAGGTTCTTGTGCTTGCAGCACAACATGTTAGGTTTCATTCAAGAGTCTTGAGCCCAAATCACAATCTCAAAGTGTCCATTCAAAACACTTTCGAACTTAAGGAAAGTTCGTTCGTTCCTGGCGATTTGAAGCGAAACCATAGAGGTTGTTTGGTAACCCCAGACCCCAACAGCTGAAGCCAAGACTATCACATGTCCGCTAGAGGGTCCTTATTTGCCTTTACGTGTACAAAGCTGCGAAAGGCAAGCGGCCTCGGCAGGCATATCTGGAGCCCCAAAATGAATAACATAATGGCCCCAATCCCCTGAACATAGTCAATCGGGATCTGTTGTAGGGTGTACTGCATTTAGAGATTGGATGTCCTGATATTCTCAACTCCTACTCTGGGAGTCTTCGGACTGCAAACAAGCAACCAGAGATCTCAGAAAGCTCATGCCTCACAAAAGGCAAACTCCCTCCCCACATCCAGTCGCCGCACCTCAAAATACAGCAGACTCGTGGGAAGATTCCATATGACAGGGCGTACAAGGATCTACACCCCCCAAAATAGGATACACCCTGTACAAGAATCACGCCTGTCGGGCAACCCTGCCTTTTCGGCCCCAATCCCACAAGCGAACCAACTGCACCCTTAGATTTCAAGCCCCTAAACCAACAATTTCAAACCCGAAGCCCTAGATAATGAACCTCAAGCCATACATAATGAACCTCAAGCCAAGGATAATGAAACCTACAAGGAACCCAAAGCCCTGCATAATGAACCCTAAACCAAAGATACTGAATCCTAAGCCCCTAAACCCTACACCATGAACCTCAAACCCTGAAATCCTAAAACTCTAAACCCTGAAGCCCCAAACTCCTAAACCCTGAAGCCCTAAACCCTCAAACCCTCAAATCCTGAAAGCCCCAAACCCCTAAACCCTCAAACCCACAGGAACGTCCCTTGCTGTGAACCAGTGGCCTCCTCCGCTGGGCCTTCGAAGCGGAGGTGCCTGGCCGAACTAAACCCTCATATGAGTAGTGCTTGCGCGGTTAAGGTTTAGGGTTTAGGGTTTAGGGTTAAATCTAGTAAGATTATATTCCGCTTATAAAATACTATACCCGAAAGGAGGATATAATCGTACTCTATATTGGGTGCCATAGAAACCCCAAATGAAATACTACTCATATGGGTCGTTCCCAAAATCAGGGTCCCATTCTGGTACGTTGAAGGGGGATATAGGGGTTATATAGGGGTGTATCGGGTTTAGGGTTTAGGGTAGTTACTATAATCATTATATAACCAAAAGGGGCCCATAAGTTTGAGAACAACCCATATAGGTACCAGGGACCTGCTGGTACCCTTTTTAAATAGGGGTATATGGCATGTTTAGGGTATATGGAGAGTAGACGGGGGGTATAGGTAGAGAAGGGCTTGGGTGTTAAGATCTTCTCCAGGAGTGGTGTAGTGTACTAGCACACGAGGACTGCAACAGAATGCTCTTCCTGGCTCTAGCTCACTACCTTTTTATTTTGGTTTCTATATTGCCTGGGTTGTGTCCCTACCCCCCAAACCCTAAACCCTAACTGAGCCAGGTAGCGCTGCATTTACAAGTACAAGCGCAAGCATTGCCTATCTCAGGGGTTTAGGGTTTTCAGTCTCATCCCTCGTCCAGTTTAGACTGGTGTACCATACTATCTTTGAAAAAGCCATGATAAGCTCAAACAGTCTCACTTTACATAGCCTTCAATTCCCGCCAATTCGCGATCATCATAGTGATCCTTTCCCCCTTGACCAATAACAAGAACCGTCATCATCATCCCCCCTAAACCCTAAACCCTAAACCCATATAGGAGGGATGATCAACTCAAGGTTTGGGGTTTAGGGTTAGTAGTAGCAAGTGGAAGCATGGGAGCATCAGCGCTCACAAATAATCCCAGGTTCTGGGAATCAAGCCCAGGCCAGCCTCACCGTAAGGGTTTAGGGTGAAGTAGAACAGGATGGGGCGAAAACCCAAACAGCACATCGAAGAGACGTCTCTGGTGAGATCTAAATCACTTCACTATAAACACCGATCATAATAAGTCTCGCGACTACGGAAGTTCCTTTAAAATACTATGACAATGCAACTCCGCTATTCACTATATATAACATACACGTAATATGCTGACTTAAATCTTAAATTCCCATACTACGGGTATACAGGAAATAACAGGCTTTCTTTAGTTCTGGTAACTTAGCTTAAGGTACTTAGCTGCAACCCAGCTGAAGATGGCCCAGGGCACTTGTCCACCAGAGCTCGGAGCGGTCGCGAAGCAAAAGCCTCCAAGTCTTCTTGGCTCACCTGAGCAGTTTGGTTTACCTTATGGGTTTAGGGTTTAGGGTTTAGGGTTTAAGGTTGGAGGGTCATGGGGACTCAGTAAGTAGGATAATAACCCCTATCAGCCATAAAATGACCCCCATTGTCCCCATCATTGACCTACTTAGTAAGTACCTGTGACCCTCCAAGTAAGGTCCAACGGTAGATGGAGGAACTCTTGCACCACTCAGGAATTTCGTAATTACCATAATGGTGGGCCCTAGGATGTAGCGTAACGAAATCAATCAGATTTCCTTCATTCACGGCCTGGCTCAAATACTGGATGCTCAGTCCGCATGCTACCGTGTGAAGTGTTCTTGGTGACTCGGGGCATCATATTCGACCACCTGGACTCTCAACGTTCTGAAGGCATGTATTCCCTACTTGTGAGGTAGCTATGAGGTCGATACAAAGCTTCACGAAGCCGTGTCAGGGCCATGTGGTGTTCTTGCTTCCCTTGCATTCCCTAGGGCTCCCAGTTATCCAAGCAGTAGGTTACCGGGCTATGTAACTATAGGGCACATAGACCCCGGAACCCATGATTTAGGTAACTGGGAGCCCTAGGCATTGTTTACATTGAGAATCCAGACGTCAACTTGCTTTCGCCTTGCCTGCATCGGGAACACTTCTTGCAAGGGGCCAAGGCAGCAAGTGCTCCTGAATTCAAAGGATGCCAGCTAAATCTGAGTTGCGGTTAAGGAGCTTAATCTGATTCACTATATTAGGGAAACCATAGTAACTACTGTGTATATATACCCATTATGATAACTTAATTTAGGTTCCTTAACAGCAACCCCGGAATATTTAGTGCTGGTCCTGCGCCAAAACTGGCCGGCTTTTCCTGGGCAACCTGCTAAACAAAAGAAGGGCCACCCAGAACCCTTTCAATGCCACATGCCCCAAGTCCTGAATCGCGTCCGGGAAACAGGAATCCGGAAACACCCGAAAAGCCAACGTCAGAAAAAAACAGCTTTCACACCACAATCCACCGGGATCCCTAAAAGCTCTACACACGGGTGAGAAGCGTAACGTGAGTAGTTGCCCTAACTTGTAGGAGGCCCTAACCTCAAACCCTCCACTTACTATCCTTGTTCGCACTTCCCTCAGCACCACCATACAATCCTTATCCCGCCCCCGAATTTGGGAACCACCATGTTGAGAAAGCCTGGCTGATGCTACCTGAGGCTGTAAGAGGGTATGCAGTATGCAGGTACGGATCCCTAAGACAGTCTCAATCTAAAGCTTTAAACAAATCTCCAGAACCCAGTCCCGGTTTGTGGTACCCTGGACATCAATAGCCCCAGAGCCCCACAAGATGAAACCTAAACCCTAAACCCGTAAAAGCTACGCCATAATCTCTACGCAAGGGCTTCTATGTAGTTCCTTTTTGGGTTTGTTATGGTTTTTTGGTAAGGGATTATAATAGAGTACCCAAAAAGGAACTACATAGGAGGGTCTGGGTAGACCCTAAAGCCCTATTCCCCAGCCTACGGTCCCACAAAGTACTCGCGCAGCCCTCATACTGACCGCCCCAATCCTGGAAATAGTACATCTTTCCCTCAATATAGAATGGTACTATATTGGGGGGAGTTGGGGCATGTAAGGGGCATGTACCCCTATGCACCCCCATATACCCTTCTATACCCTCCTAAATCCCTATACAGCCCCCTTAAGGGCCGTGGATTAACTACTCGGGAAGGGGATTACAGGTCTAACCAAGTGCTGAACGCTGTGCAACTTCGAGGCACTGAGCGGTCGCCAGGCGCAACCTTAGGTTTTAGGGTTTAGGGGGTAGGAATACATAAAAATATGCAAAGATATATTAGGGATGCATGAAGATATACGAGGATGTATTAGTGTTGTGAGGATATATGAGGCTATATAAGGATGAATAAACATACATGCGCGGAGATTTGGGGTTATATCAGGATGTAGTTTTGGATCGGTTTTGCGTAATCGTATACCAGAAAGGAGCTCGAGGATAATGTCATGTATTCTTGCTCTTTGTCTGTGTATATTGGGGACGCGTGTATCCAGTTGAAATTATCTTCAGGTGGGCCTCGTTTGTTGTTTCGGGAGTCAAGGGGGGGGACATGTGATTCTGGGCTTCAGGCCCCCGAAAGGGAACAGAAGGTCCCGATGCTTGGAACCATGTTTTGCAAATTTCTCGCAAAAGCTCTGGACAGGTAAGCTTGGGTTCTTGTATCATTTTAGAGTTTAGGCTTGGGGTGTGGGAGTTTTGGAAGTTCTGTGGCTTTGAGGATAGCTAACCTGTTGACGGTCCTCCAGGTCACACTTCATGGAGGTAAGCCAACAGCAACCCATGATTGATCACAAAAATCCTTCCAATCATTCTCGCAACTGCACGAAGCCCCACAAGCGCTATAGATCATTCTTCCAACA
The DNA here is from genome assembly GCA_905231905.1 of Symbiodinium pilosum. Classification (NCBI taxonomy): domain Eukaryota; class Dinophyceae; order Suessiales; family Symbiodiniaceae; genus Symbiodinium; species Symbiodinium pilosum. Next base: position 6,857 of record CAJNIZ010000252.1, on the reverse strand, counting down.
GTGGGCCCGGAAACTCACACATGTGTTCTCTACAGGCTGTGGAAAGCATACCATCAATAGCAGTCTTAGGCTCCCTGCCCAAGCCAACATTCACGGGCCTGGCACCCAAAGAATTTTGCACTGCTAGAACTGTAGGGTCCGGGTTTTGAATTAAGGGCCCGCCCTCAAAAAGGAATTTCTGAGGTCTAGGCGGGGTTCAGGGTATAGGGAGCTACATTCTTCCTCTGATGCAAGCAACTAGCATGCCTATGAGCGTTGTTTCTGATTCCTACCAGGGTGCGTACGATCGGCTAGTTACCCAGGTTTCAGATGTATGTAGCGTCAAGCTTTGATGGTGTTGGAGGTGGGGTCGGGATCTCGAGTCAGAATGTGCTTGATTGGCTTCTACTTGCCTGGTAAGTATTCCCTACAGGCTGAAGCACCTGAGTGATGGGAATGCAGGTCCCAAGCACTATAATCTGAATGGCTTTGGGTAGGTTCAGGGTTTAGAATATATACCCTATACTCCCTATAACCCATTATAATAGCTTCCATTTTGGTTTCCATTATCCCCATATAACCCGTATAATATACTATAATATACCAGGGTTTACAGTAAAGCCCCTTGCATTTGGGCGCGTGGACCCTTGCCTCCGGTAGGTGGAAGGGGCATTCTTTTTCAAGCAACCCTTGAGGTGGGTAGCCTCCTCAAACCCTATGAACTCTACTCCCAAGCCTTAAAAATCCAAACACCCAAGCCCTGAAACCCAAATCCAAGCCTTTAAGACGTGCGGCCTGCTTCAGCTCGAGGAAAGCTTACAAATGTCTACTGACGACAAACTGTTTTTTTCATGTCCGGGAGGGGGGGCTCAGACATTCAAAGCTCACAACATGTTGGCACGTATCTTGAAAACCTCATGGGCAATGTGACAATCTGAGTTATCGCTATTACGAACCCTAAACCCTCACACCTAAACCCTAACCTGCAAACCTTACTAGAAACCCCCTGACCCTCCAAATCAAGGTGTCGCCCAGGACTGGTGCCTTTCAAAAAGCCTCAAAAATGTACATTACTTCGGGTTTACGGTAAACTAAACCCCTAACATCTAAAAGCCCGGTTCCTCCCTGCACCCTACAGGCCTTAAACTCTTCCATCAAGCCAATGCCTAAGGTTTAGGGTTTAGGGTTTAGGGTTAGAGGCCCCAGTCCCATCCGAATGACCTACAAAACTGACGACCCGCAACCCCAAACCCAGTTTGCAGATACATGCCTGTGTAAGTAGACATCTCTCTATCCTTATATACTGACCATATTTCGCCTCTTATCAGTCCTACAAAACCCTGTATATCCATATACCTCTCCTATATATATCGCGGAAAATTAAAGAAGGAAAGCGATGAAACTTGTCATCCTCTTCCGATAGAGAAGCCCCCCTGCCTGAACTATCGACTCTGAATCCGTGAGCCCTAAACTGGAAATTCAGGGAGCCCAAAGAAGGTACCATGTATAGACTTTAGGCTGTAGGGACGGAAGTGGATACGTGGATGCCCAAACCCCCAGACTTCGAAACCAAAACCCCTACATCCTAAGCCCTGAGCTTCGTAGTAATTAGTCTCCATTTTTCCAGTCATCACTAACCACCCCGCAAACAACTCTAAGGCCCAAAGCCCTCACTGAAGTTTCTTTTCTGTTTCGTACTGCACACTCGAAAACAACCGTAAGCGCCAAACCCGAAATAGGACGTTCCATGTTCTGGTACTTTCCCTGCAAACCACCCCTACGTCGAGCCCAGGATGTGAACCCTGTATTAGTTTGAATTTCCTTCTTCATTCCCTACTAAGCACCCTAGAAAGAACCCTGAGCTCCAATTCTGGAAGCTACCCTAAACCCTAAAAACTGCGCCCTAAATAACCCTAAACCCTCAAGCCTAAACACTAAACCCTACAGCCTGAACCCCAAATAACCGCGAGCCCCTTTTCTCAGAGCTCAAAAAAACGCCTTCGCCCCAGCGCCGCCCTGGCGCCCTTTAGATTGAAGAGGCGCTGGGGGTTTAGGCCTGCTGCGAAGCTGGGGAAGATGGGGTTTAGGGTTTAGGGAAGGTAGCATAAGATAGGTTAGGGTTTAGGGTGCAGGCTAAATCCGGGAAATATCAGGTTTAGATAGGTTTGTGTTTAGGGTCGAGATATATACTGGTAGATTGAAAACTCTGCATGAGCGTAGCATACTGCAGCACCACAATTCCCAAGGTTTAGGGTAGTTGAGTGTTTAAGGTTTGGGGTTTAGGGTAGTTGAGGTCATCCAAGTTAATATCCACCACAGGGATCGGATAGGTTTGGCTTCTCATAATAGTGAGGATGGGGAATCGATGCGAAAGAAAACTATGAGTTTCTCAGCATGGGAACCCATGATAGGGATTATAGCATTCGTGTCCGTCGGATGGAAACCCCTCTGTTTTCAGACATGCCCAAAATGGCATTATCAATCCTCCTTCCTTCATTGCAGCCCTTGGGGCCCAATACTATAATCGAATAGCTTTCTGTACCTAAAGCTTTTGTATTTGGGGAAGTATATGGTTGTTTACTTAAGTCGACTTGCCAATGCCTGACTAAAGGCCGTATGTAATGGCGCATGTGACGTATGGAGTGGTCTTTTTTTGAAGAGCCTCATGAAACGGGCTGTAGGACTCCTGAGTTTTCAGGTTGTGTTCCCGGGTTGGGGAATTTGGCCTGGTTTAGGGTTAGGGAATTTGGGGAATGTGGTTTTGAGCTTAGCGTTCAGGACCTCCGTTGGCAAAGTGGTTTGAGAGCGTGTTTTCAGCAACAGTACTTAGAGGGTCATCAGGACATAGTAAGTAGATTCATCATCCCCATAAGCCATCTAATTACCGCCATGATTCCCCTTATTCGCCTAAGTCTCTATGACCCTCCAAGTAAACAGCCCTGAGCAGAAGGCAAGGTGAGTGTGTACTGCGCAGGGGCGAAGGCATTCGAACACAGGTGCTAGATTATTCCCCCTAACAGCAACCATTTCTACAACAGGCGGTAGGAGGTATAACCCCTTAAGAAGACCCCTCTTAGGACAGTTGCTGTATGGGGGAATGACCCAACCTAAGTTTGGGTTTGAGGGTTGGGCTTCAAGGGCAGGTCTGAATCGCGGCGTGTCGTACTATGCCCGGCTCGGGGATATGCGAGGTAAAGCCCAGAGAAGTCTCACAATCATAAGAGCTACTGTCGGTGTGATGTGGACATGGGGTCCCTTTGGTGTAGCGGATTTCTCAAAATTACCCCTCGGGTTCGTTCCTGAGGCCCACTCTTTGAGAAACCCCAAACCTTATTCCCTGTACACGACTAGAATCCCTGTTTACATGTAATTTCGAGTTTTCTGCCTTGTGCGGTTAATTCTTCCGTACTCTAATCTCTTTTCCATGGCCCCATTGATCCCCAGTTTTCCATGATGACGACTTGCGGATTGGCATATAACCCCAATATATACCCCAA
>CAJNIZ010000251.1:16316-32582 GCA_905231905.1 Symbiodinium pilosum | reverse complement strand
GCAGGGTCATTCAGAATAATTTCAATTGACAATTTAGGGCCATGTTGGTACTACCCCCTCTATAAACCACCATTTACGGCGAGGTCGGGAGAGGTCGCTTTAAATTGCCCAGCTATGCTCACTTTCTTGTTTTGGGAAAGTTTTCCTCATTTGGCTGCTTAAGCTCTCACGGCTAGACTACCCTAACCCCGCAACCTCGGCGGCTAGACCTAACCTAGACCCTCCAAGGTAGTAGCTGGTAATCCTAATAAGAGTCCTAACCCAAAAACCATACCAAAGCCAAAAAGGAACTGCAGTGGAGGGTCTAGGAAAGACCTCATCACAGTCAACGAATCTGCCCTGGAACGCTCCAAAAACTCATCTCAGCAGTCTATCAATAACATGCAACCCTAAGCGTTCAAGTACCCAAGAATTAGGTACTTGGGTATTGGGTAATAGTAATTATAGTACAGGTTTAGGGTAAGTATATGATTATTGGGTACTTGGACCCTTATGGCAACATTACACACCATTTTTCAGTGCACCCCCTAGAGTCAGGGATTCCCGCTGAGTGTTGCGCGAAGTCGGTTCAGGAGCCCCAAAAAAACATCAGTGTCCCGCCTGATGAAGTTGCTGTGTAATATCATAATCTCCAAAATAATTGTCGAGCTCCATTTGAGGCGTGCTATACCGTAATTATACCAAGAACCTTACCACATACTTCTGGCAATTACTCGGGCCCTTAGAGAAGCTAGTGTAAGATCGGGGATCACCTGTAACTCGAACCGAGGGGAAGAAAAGATGTTCAGCTGGTAAAATTACAGCCCCCTGGAGCAGTGCCGAGCGGATGGTGCCCATACTCTTCGAAATCACATGATGGCTCAAGTGGTCGGTTTAATTGACACACAACTTCGACGTATCAGGTTAGGAGTCTGCCACAAAACCCAAACCTTAACCACAATGCTCCTCATGCTGCAGACGATTGCACTTGTACTGTAAACCCTAAACCCAAAACCCTATAAACCCAAAACCCTATAAACCCTGTAAAACCAAAACCCCATAAACCCTATAAACCCAAAACCCTGTTCCCTATATAAACTTATATTACCTATAACCCAAGAACCTACTAGATGGGTACCTGGGCTTCTTGGCGTAACTGGCACTTGAGAGTCAACTTTCTGGTTTCTCAAGGCTTCCCTTCAATCAGACCCACGCCTCTAAACCCTAAACCCTGAAGCCTACATTCCCCCAAACTAACATGGAAACCCATATAGTCCCCTTTTAGAAGGACTGTAGTCTTTATAGGGCCCTTTTGGGTTTCCATGTTAGTTTCCGGGAGTGTAAACCCTAAACCCCAAGCCTAACCCCGGGCCTGCCCAGGCTGTACCCACCTTTTTCCAGAGTTCCTGGATCCAAAACTATATACGGCAGCCATTCACACCATTGCTTGGAGCTACTGTACAAGTTTGAGGAGTTATGTAGAGCATGAGCTGCACCTTCAGGTGCCGGCGAATGGCCACACCTAGGGGACCTCTTCTCGTTTCTTGTGATTCACACGCATCATAAACAAACCCTAAACCCAGACCTTGTGCTAGGGGGTCTTCTGCTGTGGCAACATAAAGAGGGCCAAGCCAAGCATGATTTTTGCATGACCAGTATACACTTCAAAGTCTTTCCCCCTTAGTCATGTAGACGAGATGTCACCGCGTGTAAGGTAGGCTCAACCCTATACACAGTATTTTCCATCTTCTTTTAACGACTAGAAAATCCCTACAGATCCCAATATAATCCCTATATAACCCCTGTATGGTCCCTACATAATCCCAATATAATCCGTACATTCTCCCCATGTATCCTCATCGAATCCCCTATAACACAGCATAAAAAATCCTAGAATGCCTCTAGACATATGTGAACGCACATAAATATGGAGTGAAACCCCTGTAACATCCCAAATAAATACGTCCCTAAACCCTAAACCCTACATCATGAGATCCCAAAGAGCCGCCTCCTTTCCGGCGGGGCACGCTGGCTGGCGAGAGGATGAGCTGCTACCGCCAAACGGGGAGGCTTTGGCTTTCTTGTGGTTAAGGGTTTAGCATTTTAGGGGTTGCATGGGGATTTTTCTGGGAAAATGGGGAGCATTAGAGTGGCTTACGGATTGGGATTTATCGTGTATGGCAGGGCCTCTGGAAGGTCAGAGACTGAGAAACGACAGCAAAGGGTAGCCAGAATGAGATTACCGAACGGGACTAGCTACGAGTTGCCCAGCCCTGACGGGAGGTTCAGGATTTGGGGTTCAGGATTCAGGATACTGTGCTTGCATCCGTTAACGGCAGCTCGAGTCACACATGTCCGATTTTGATCATTAAGGCCCGTATTTTGACGCCAATAATTTACTAAACTAGCCCCTCAGTACTGCCGTAAGCCTGCTATACAGAAGGTCTCGTCTAAAGGATCTCTGAAGGATCGCACGACCTAGTAGGCACTTACAATTCGGGCTGTGTATGGGGCTGCAATGCCTGTATGATGCCTTCACGCTGGCCCCAGCAGCAATGTCGAGCTTCTTAGCGGACTTTCGAGTTCAAGGACGCTAAGCTGAGCAATTGTAAGTATATTGTCTTGAGGGTTTAGGGTTCAAGGCTCAATACTAATACCGTGTAAACTAATGAGACCACTACTCACAATGATAACTGTACGAATACTAAAGCAATTTTTTGCTTACAGAGGAATAAAGGCCCTAAACCCTCAGCCCTAGACCCTAAGCCCTCAGCCCCAAACAGCAGCAAGTCCGAAAGCTCTGCTGCTCCCTCATCTGCTGGGCTATATAGGGTTTAGGGTCTAGGGTCTAATCTCCCTAAAAGGGTATACATAGGGTTTAGGATTTAGGGGTTAGGGTTTAGGGTCTTGAAATTATGTAGGGTTATAGAGGATTTCGGATTTAGGGTTTATGGTCTAGACTCCTTAAACGGGGATTATGTAAGGGGTATACAGGGTAATATTGTAAAGGTTTTTAGTGGGGATACTAGGAGTTCAGCCTAAAGCTCACATGTGTTCAATTTCAGATATGGTTGATTCTTGGCAGTTGAGGCCTCACACTGTCAATCCCCAAGACCCCAAACCCTGAATTCTAAGTCCTTAATCCTAAACCCTCAATCCTAAACCCTAAGCCCTGTCCAACGTCAGCCCGCTGCTGCAGAAGGGATCTAGGTATGTAGCAAAGCCTGTTGAGGGTTTAGGGTTTTGAAGGTTTCTCCCGCGCTGGCGATAGCTTCCGCAGTCCCTAGAAGGCTTTGCCGGAGGATCTGAAAATTAAGGAGCCACCGGCAAAAGTCCAAGGTCGAAGGTTAATCTAGAAACTGTACTGTAGGTTCTATATAATAATAATCATAATAATGATAACGATGGAAAATGGAAACTACTATTTAGGGTTCAAGGTTTGGGGCGTTGGGATATTGACCCCAACAACGGAGAATCACATGGGAAAAAAGATGGGTTGATTGTCACCATACCGACTAGTTCCCCACATCATTTTGAGGTGGGGTACCCTATACCATAATATCACCAGAAATCTATGTAGAACTATAATATTGGTAGATATTTAGGGCCCTAAAGTAGAGCCTTCCTTTTTGGGCTTACACCTTCAGTTACAAGTCTGGCGCTTTTGTTTTAAGGCTTTCTTCTCATTTTCGGATAGTTGCCATAAATTGGGTGCCTGATTATGGGGACTCCCCTCCAAAAAGAAGGCCCCCAAATTCTGGGAACCGACGCGGTCGCACCAGATTATCATACCTCAAGCTGCGTAGCTGTAGCCTTTTGCCGATGTCTCCAGCTGCCACTCATTGGTCAGGGTTGCCGTGCCCGTGAGCGTTGTCGGTTTGAAGGTTTAGGATTTAGGGTAGGGTTGAGGGTGTGGGCTTTGGTGGGTTTAGGATGTAGGCTTTGTCATTTGCAAGGTCTAGAGCTTAGATTTTCGTTTTGCATACAAGCTCCTGTTAGATGGGTAATTATGCACATGGCCCTCTCGTGGGGGTTGCAACTGATGAGAAGCATGTTATCTTAGCTGGGCGTTGGGGGAGTGGTCCTGGGTTTAATAACTTGTGGTCCTAAACCCTAAACCCTAAACCGCGTGGTCCTGGGTTTGATAACTTGTGGTTTAGGGCTTAGGTTTAGGTTGGGTACTGCCCCCACCCAAAACCAGTCTATATTAGGGGTCCTATTACGGGCTAGATATGCACACATGATAATTATTATCCAGCTGTTACTGAGGGGTTTGGGGATGGGGGTTTAGAAGTTAGGTCTCCTGCAAATAGCCGGCCCGGCTCTCTCACGTGGCACTTCTACCCAAATGAGCCCTGGAGTCCAGCAGAATACTAAGAGGAGCGATAATAATGGCAATGATCATATGAGCTATAGTCTAAACTCCTAGTATCCCCCTTAAGCCCTATAGTAGTCCCCTATATAACCCCTATGTAACCCCCTATAAAGAGTTTAGACTACAGCTCATATTAAATAATGATGATCATAGTAGGGATAACAAGAATAGGATTTAGAGTTCAAGGAACAACTAAGCATGAGTTTCAGGACACCTTTTCGCATAAGCTGGCTCGATGGAACTTATGGTTATGCTGGAGGATCTGTGCGACCACATCAAGTAGAATCTACATTCGCGAATACAGCCGTTTGCATCCTGAAAGGGCTTGTGTGCGTTTGGAGTGGAGGTCCTATCATATTTCCCTCCAGCAAGAGTCGCCTGCACCTAGATTAATCCCCGTCGCCTGAGGTCTGTGCCGTGTCTCCAAGATCACCAGTAACCAGCTTTAGGCTTTAGGGTCTTTAGGTTTTAGGGTTTCAATGCAATCGGAGTAGAATCGAAGGGGCTCCTTGCTTAGCATAGTTTGGCTTCACAACTGGCTAAATGAAGGCTGCTGGATCTATTTGGAAGGTTTCCCCAAATTAGGGATACCTGTGTGGGCGTCCCCAAAACCGTAGACCCAAAACGATAACCCTATACTGGGGTATCCTCATTTGAGAAACGACCATTTTACTAGATAGGCTATCCTCCACTGGTCGGGTCTGACAGCTTTAGTCTGCCAAGTTTGGGTTGCAGGCTTTGGGTTCCCCAGAGATGGGACAAGATTAGCTGGTTTAAGGTTTGGGGGTTAGGGTTTAGATTTTTTTTGTTGCCACGCCTTTTCTCCAGTGGCTAGAGATGGCTACGTAAAGGGTTTAGGGTTTGGGGTTTAGGGTTTAGGGTTTGGGGTTTAGGGTTTAGGGAAATGGTGATGCCCAGGCCCTCCATCACATCAAGTTTTCGACTCCAGGGGCGGCATTCGCAAGAATTAGGATGTATCGTTCTGAGCGCAAAGCAGTGGAAGCTGCTCTTGCCCTGAACGTCCAAGGCTTCTCGACTTTGCCAAACCCCCTGTAGATCTTGATAACATCACCTGCTACACACTGAGCCCAACGCTTTGAACTCTTGTATTTTGAGAACCTTCCTAAACCCTAAGCCCTATGAGCTACAAGCCGCAACCCAAAAGCCCTAGACCCTACACAGTATACCCTAAACCCTACACCCTAATCCCTAAGCCCTAAACCTAAGCCTTAAAACCCTTTCCTGCCCTGCGTGTCATCTCAGAAAAGGTTGTGTGAAAAGAGCCGCTGCGGCCTAAGTACAAGATTCTGTAGCTTGGGTGTATGGCTTAAGGTTTGGGGTTTGCGGTTCAGAGTTCAGGGTTTGGGGTTTAGGGTTTGGGGGTTAGGTTTAGGGTGTGGGGTGTAGGGCTGAGGATAAGCATAACTCAATTTGGGGAATTTGGATTTATGATTTAGGGCTGTGGCAATAACGGAGAGTCACATGGACAAGAATATTGACAATGTCCTGAAAACTGGGTATTGCATTAAGGGCGTGGAGTTTCAGGTTACTTACAACCCAATGACAGGGGTTGAGGGCTAGGACTAGGATTTGTTCTTCAAGGATTAGGGTTTAAGGTATTCAGGGAGATCGTAGCCCAAGTATAACGGCTCATCATTGGGATATACGTGCAACTACGGCTCGTACATGTGGGTTAAACCTAAACTTAAACTCACCTAAGCCCTAAACCCCTCAATCCTAAACCCTACTTCCTAAATACTCTGAACCTGGAGCTAGTCTATACTAGCATCCGCCCCTTAGGGTTCAGGCTATGAGCTTCAGGATTGGGATCTAGGGTTTGGGGTTTTGATTTAGGGCTCAGGATTCAGGGCTTACGGCCTGTATGGGCTTTAGGTTTGGGATTTACGGTTTGGGCATCTTTCCCCCCCACTAATGGTTTCGGTTAGATTGGGGTTTAGAGGTTTGACACTAAAACGCCAGCATGCCCCCCAAGTACCCTATATGGTACCACGGTATACTAGGGTCATGCAGAGATTTTGTGCATGTAGACCATAAACCGCAAGCTCTAAGTTATCATCCTCCTAGGGTCATTGAACAACTGCCCCTCTTATTGCCACCCTTTCCAGACTGAACTCAAGCAAGGCTTACACTAGAACTCTGTGTAGGGTAGACGGGGTCAATCAGTTTCGAGTGTCATAATACGGTACCGATTCAGCCTTTCAAGCTCTTCCAAGCGGGTGTGGGATTTTGTGTTATACAGGTGTCAGTCCTCATCTTTGGGGTCGAAGATGTATGCTGGAAAGTATATGACAGTTTTTCAAAATGCTGGAAATAACACTGGGGACCCCTTGACCCAAACACCCAAACCCTAAACCGTAGAGCCTAAAACCAAGCCCAACATTTGCGTGTAATTCGACCTGCCAGGCAATTTGAGCCATCATCTTTAAGGGTCTCTTGGGTTAAGAGTTGAGAGTGAAGGGTTGAGAGAATAGCCATAAGACCTCTACACCCTACCTCCCTTCTTAGGGTTCTCCACTTCATATATAGAAGACATTAAACACAAAGTTAGGTATCTCAAAATTAAGGTAGGGTCTGGGGTCTCGGTAAACCCTGCACCCTAGGATTTCGGTCTGAAGATTTCGAGCACAGAGCCTGGGAATCGGAACAAGGATGGCGACTCCATGTCATCCATAGTCTAAACTGCTCGCATGCCCCTGAATAACCCCTATAGTACTCCCCTATATGATCCCCTAAATTACCCCTCTTCGAGGAGATTCGACCGTAAACCCTAAATCCTAAACCCTATAAGACCCTATTTGAGGAGTTTCGACCCTAAACCCTATACGACCCTCTTTAGGGAGTTTGGACTATAGTTCATGTAATTGAAGATCTGGGGTCGGTCTCATCTGCTGAGCGGCTGGATTGGGTTTACGGTGCAAATATTGCAGATCTGGTACTAGTTAACATGTAGGGTTTCAGGTTCAGAGTTTAGTGTTCGGGTTTTAGGCTCTTGAAACAATCCCTTCTGCAGGGACCTCCCGAGCGCTACATTTTATGGGGTGGACTAACTCCCTTGGCAATGTATCTCATATGTGCGTTCCGGAGTGTTCCAAAATTAGGGACAGCTTTAAAGGGGGTTCTAGGGGTTGTACCAGTATATATTATGGTTTAGGGGTTAGGATTTACGGTTTCCAAAAATCATGGCTACTTTGGAGGGGACCTAAATAAGGATTACAGCATCTTACGGGTCTATATTGGGTTCCCCGCCTTATTTGTGGAAATTACCATTTCTCAAAATGATCCCTGCATATTCTTCCATCATCACTGGGGTTTAATGTTTAAAGGCTCCAGGGTTTAGGGCTAAGGGTTTAAGGGTTTAGGGCGTAGGGTTTAGGGCTCAGGGTGCAGGAAGCTGCTTATCTTCCCCAAAAATCGCTTGGATCCCTAAGGGGCCCCATTGTTTGAGAAGCTGACAATTGGACTTCTATGCCCTCAACTGCTTCTTCCAACGGCTAGATAGAAGTTTCGCTAAATCCCCCGCAGTACTGTCACAAAACAATACAGTCATGATAGGCCCTTCTGTAAGAGCCACGCACACAGGTTCATACACGTTCAGGGTTTTACGCACCCCAGAAAAAAGATCGATGTAGCGGCATTTAACCACAGCTCTATGGAGTATACCCACACAAGTTCACAACCTTAGACCCAAAGACATTCAGTTTCAGGACTTCAAAAAATATTTATACTCTAGAGTCCTTAAACCCTAAACCCTCATAGCTGAAGGCCTTGCGGGTAAGGTAGGACTCAGGCATGAGCAGTCTAAGCCCGATAAGTCCTGAACCCTAAGCCTTGAACCCTGGGGTTTTAGGGTTTACAAGGTTTAGGGCTTAGGGCTTAGGGTTGTTTAGAGTATAGGATTTAGAGTTTAGGGCATGAACCCCTCAAACTCCAAACTCTAAATCGTGTGGTCAGTTCATGAATACCCAGACCCTCCAAAGCAGTTCCTTTTTGGGTAGTCTGTTGTAATCCCTTACCAACAACCATGAAAGTCCCCAAAAGAAACCACATAGGAGCCTTTGGGTAATTATGGGTTCAACTAGTACCCCCTCTATACTACCCCCCCCTAGGTTCCCCCCTTAATCAAGCTTATTTAGGGATAATTAGGCTTAATTAAGGTTATAGAGGGGGGGTACTAGTTGAACCCATGGGGTAAGGGTGCAGGCGAGTTGCAAGGAAAGTCGACCAAGAGCAGTGCGCTGAAGGCAGCGCAGAACTCACCGCGGAAGGCTCCTTTGAGGCTCTATGGGTTTAGGGTTTAGGGTCTAAGGTTTGGGGCTTAGGGGTTAGGGTTTAGGATTTCATGCTTGTTTAGTTCGGATTATTAAATGGGAAGGAATTTTGCAATGTTGAGGATTTAGGGCTACTGCTTTTACAGGGTTTAGGGCTTACAGTTTAGTTAGGTTATAAGGACTACCGCTTTCTTCTTGACAGAGGCGTGCGCGCGGTCACAGCTCGGGGTTTGTTAAAGTAACCTCTGTAGAGCACATCTGATTGTAGTGTATTCCTTATCTTGCTTCGGAAGGCTTCCTACTTCGGAGTCGGAGATCCTAAGCCCCGTACCCCAAACCCTATTCCATATACCCCTGAACGCTATGTAGTACGTTCCTCAAAAGGTCCCTTACTTGCCGAAGCCTATGGGTAGTTAGAACTGTCCTTTGTAGAACCTTCTAGAACCGCTTTATAAGCAGTTATGAGCATAATCAAGAATAAGCCATATACAGATTTCAAGTCAGCCCTATGTAACCCTAAAGCACAGCCCTAAACCCTAGATACTTAACCCTGGAGCTTGAACCCTGAACTCTAAACCCAAAGATAACAGACCCTAAGTCCGATAGACCCTGAACTTCAAACCCTAAATCCTAAATGCAAAACCCTAAATCCTGAACCCTAAACCCTTCTAAACCCTTCTAAACCTTAAATCCTAAATCCTAAACCCTAAACCCTAAACCCTGTATCCCCCCCCCTAATTCATCGGCGGCTCGGGGGACCCCGAGGTGGTAGAGACACTGAAGTCCAGCTCCTTGAAGACCTGTTTAGTTTCGGGTGCTGTTAAGGTTTAGGGTTTAGGGTTCAGGGCTCAGGATTTCGGATTGAAGGCCTGCAAAGTGGAATGGAGCTTAGTGTTCAGGGCTTATGGGAATACAACCTAAGCTATCTGGAGTTTCAAACTATGTTTTACGCTTTTTGTTCAAGTACCTGAACGTACAGAACTCAGTGAAGGTACGGCTGGGTATGGCTGGGAAACTTATAACGCGAGCCGGAACACCTGTTTGCCACTCTACGTACTTGCCACTCTACGTACTTACGGAGCCAAAAATTTCGATATTCTTTTATAAATACATTTGAGGTTCAGGTGGTCGTCTAGGGTTTAGAGGAGGGTTCAAGGTTCAAATGAGCCATAGTCTAAACTCCTAGTATCCCCCTTAATAACCCCTATAGTAGTCCCCTATACAACCCCCTTTAAGGAGTTTCGATTATAGCTCAAATAAGGCAGAGACATGGCTTTGCCGACTGTGTGCAGACGCGCCTGACATGCGGTCATTATTTCCCTAAGGATCCAAGGACTTAAATAATAGGGTTTTAAGGCCCAAATACTATCCTATTCATGGTATCTGGGCCCTGAAAAACTATTATTTGCGTCCTTGGAACCTTAGGGTTTAGTTCGGGTAGATTCCGAGGGGAAACCCCAGATAGGACAAACACCCTAAAGCCCTAAGAAGCATGCTTAAAAGGGTATCTGGAAGGGAACCTAGAAGTTACGTAGACGGTCTCTTATCTCAGGGTCTCTGGGGGATCTACCTGAGTTTCGTGTTTAGGATTTGGCGAGCAATCCGGCTGAAGAGAGCTCTTGCAGCAGCACCTTCACTACTGCCCCTCGCAAGCTTACAGGACTTATAGCTGCTGTACGGAATGGATCGATTTTCGCAGGCTCCCTCTGAAAAGTTTTGGGCTCTCATGCGAGGCCCACAATGGGGCACCCTCAGCCCTAAACCCTATAACTCTCTACGTTATATTATCTGAGAAATACCGATACGGTATCAGTGTCGGCGAGGCGCTGGGCCACGACTAAGCCATCCTTCAACCTTCTGCCCTTCTTTGACCCTAATGCCCTACAGGACGACCTGCCCCCCCCTCCCCCCAAAAAAATCTAAATCACCAAACCCAAATCCTGAACCCTAAAACCCTGAACCATAAAACCCGAAACCCTATACGCTAGGGATCCTATGCTCGCACCTCTATCTGCCCTGTTGGCGGAGTGATATTGATGCCAAAATGCGATTCCTCAGGGAAGAGAAAGTGGGAACAACTATCTAAGATTGAGGGTTTAGGGCTTAGGTTCTAGGGTAGGGTCATATTACATAGGGGTTTTCTGGAGTGATAGCCGGACAGCTGGAAACTACAATTTAAGGTTTGGTGTTCTAGAGTTTTGGCTTTAGGTATATTACACCAATGCTAGAGGAAAATGGAAAGTTAAATGGCAGCTTGAGTTTATATGGGGATATTATGGCAGATAAACCCTAACATACTATAACCCTTATCATAGGGACCCCCAAAAACGGACCCCTAATTTTGGGCAACCTTCATGTCAGTTGAGGACCTGCATATGAGGAGAGTGAGTAATGACGGATAGATGAAGAGTCAGCGCAAATACTGCAAGGCTACCCAGACACCCTTGCCCCAAACCCTAAACGCTAAAACCCTAAACCCCAAACCCTCAAAGGATCCCAAAAGGTATGGCACCTCCCAAGTATTCACCAGTAGCCCTAGTTGAATAGCGTTTTTTGGGTTGTAAACTTATATTCCTTATATAACATATTACATCCCAAAGGGAGGATAGAATCTTACTCTATAATGGGTACCATAGTATCCCCAAATAAAATACTACTCAGTTTAGTACTGGGCGTATCTTGGGAGGAGGTCGCATGCTTCGCATCCTTTAGGAGGCCTGGGTATAGAAACGCTGGAAAATGCTTAAAAGCTCTCATGCGGGGTGCCTTGGAAAATTAGGGGTACCTCTTTGGGAGTCCCGATAATAAGGACTATAAACTCTAAACCCTAAACCCTTTTTGGGTCTATATTGCGTCCCCCCCCCCTGTTTTGAAAATGCTCACCAGACCATGGAAGCGCCCTAAGACTTGCAGGATTTTCATGCAGGAAAAAATTGGGGCTTGGTAATAAAAACTGGGTGCTTCTCCGGAAGCCCCCTATCATGCGGAGTTCGAACACAACAGGGGTGCATTTGGGAAATTTACCCGCGGATTCGCTCCTCTTGACACACTGCGGGCTAGTAGGGCATGAAGGAGAGGTTTAAGGTTAGGGACTGTTGCAGAGCATAGAGGGACTACTGCGGGCATCCATTCCGCTGTTCCCTGCTACGTACCCTAAACCCAGAATAGCATCGTAGTAGCCTTTCTCCACTTACCACCCCAGACTCCAAACCACGTAGTAGTTTCCATCCTCTGTTAAACTACCTGCCGAACGCCAAATCCTAAACCCTACCTAACCCCGAACCCTAAGCCTAAATCCCTCATAAATTTAGGTTCTGCATATGCTAACTGGTGGACAGACTGGAGCTTTTGGGCAAAAACCAAAAAAACTCCGGGTCTTTAGGGGCTTTAGGGTTTGGGACCTTTAGGATTTAGGGTTTGGGGTTTAGGGGCTGTAGGACCTAGCCCAGTTGAGTTTGCCAAGACATCTGAGAGTTTCTGAAACTTGGGTTTAGGGTTTAGCATTTAGGGCTTAGGAATTTGGATTTAGGGTTTAGGATTTAGGGCGTGGGATCTACGATTGAGGGTTTAGGATTTAGGGCGTAGGGTTTCGGATTCAGGGTTTAGGGCTTAGGATTCAAGGTTTTGACCTAGAAGTCCCAAATGCCTGTGATGATTGCCTTTGAGGAGGCCGCATTATACAGAACATCCATAGGCCCAGAGAAAGAACCCCTGCACCCCAATCCCTAGATCAAAGTCCCTAAGCCGAAGTGCCTAAGCTGGAAGCCCTACACCTCAAGATCTAAGTACTAAACACTTTTCATGCCCGTCCCTAGAAACCTCAAACATCAACTGGGTCGCTGCCAAAGAACATATTTTCAGCTGCCATACCATGGGAATCATAGTGTTCGTCGTCACCCCATTATGGTACCTTAAAGCAAGTTCCTAGACCCTAAACCCTTATCAACCCAAGCTGCCACGACCGTGAATCGCTGGCCGCTTATTCCTCAGAATGTTTGGGGCTTTGGGTTTAATAGGGTTTAGGTTTAGGGTTTAGCCTACAAGTGTCCAACATCTTTGACTTACCCTAAGGGTCCGAATAACTGGGGGGGGAGGGCAGTTTCCTACACTAGGGAGGCGTGTGGCCCAAGACTAGGTACGTGATACTACTTCTCAGGAAGAACAGGAAGCTCAAGGAAACAACCTGGTTAAAACTTGCGCTCTTCCTACCCAGCTAGACTTCTACAAGATGCACGGCAGCATAGAGATTTTTAACCTCAGGGTTTACAGTTTAGGGTTTAGGGTTTAATACTTTGACTCCTCCTGCGGACTGCTTGGTCTATTTCGAAGCCAAGGGGTGTCACACGACTCTGGCGGTCGGTTGGAGGTCTCCACCTTCATCCTAAACCCGAAGCCCTAAAACCTAAACCCGAAACAGAAAACCCTAGACCCAAAACCAAGGAACACTAAATCCTAGACCCAACAGTTAACACACCTAAACCCACTACAACCTTCGACGCTGGGGCTTGAAGCAGAACCTGCTGGGGTCCTGCTGGGAATCCGCTTTGCACATCTGCAAGGTTTAAGCCCTTAAACACTTAAACCCTGAACCCTTGGGCCCTAGTCCCTGTAGACCTCAACAGGTAAACCCTAAACCCTAATGCCTTTAAACCCTAAACCCTTAATTAAACCTTAACCTTAAAATCTAAACCTTTAAACCCTCACCCTTAAGCCCCAAACCCTAGACCCTAAACCCTACCTACAAAACCCCTCAACTTCCAGGCCATTGTGGGTCCCCCGAGCTGTGCAGCTAGGGTGCTTGCACCCAACGAAGAGGTGAGCGAAGACAAGCTAACCGCTTCCTGGTAGGGCTCCCAGGGAGCCCAAATCGGTTAGAAAAAGGAATGCACCCTACATGAACCTGGGATCCCAGTATCATGCAGGGCACAATCCTTCCTTGATGAAGGGGTACTGATTTCGGTCTTTTCTCCCCTAAACACCCTGAGTCGTAGCACTTTTCGGGCTCATTGCCGTACCCAGTGTACCCAGAGAGGGCTAATCCTTTGGGACTCCGGCTATGAAGTGCTGGTGTTGATACTGGAATTCGCAAAGATAAAGCTGACAATATGCCTGTGATTGCGATCATGATGACGACAACAATGCTATTAATATGTGAAATAACAATAGGAGCGATAGTGACACTAGCTGACGCTGATACTAATACGTATAAACATACCAGTATCAGAAACCCTAAAGAAACAAGGACTACGATAGCCACAACCAGATGTACACAACGCAATGAAAATGATCAAGGCTGCTAGCCATCGTTACATTGCATCCGCACGGGGAATGATGGTAACAGCCCAGCAGAGCTGTGAGAACACACTAAAGTCTAAGCTCTAAAAATCTAAACCCTAATCCCTAATACCTAACCCCTAAACCCGAAAGCCAAACAGACAGCCAAAACATGAACCCTGGCAGTCGACAAATGTCAACTTCAAGAATACCGGGATTTTGCCAGATGATGATCATGCAGGGCTTCTACAGGGACGATCTAGGAATATAGAGTTTGTAATACCAGGACTTCGGTAACCCCAAACCCTCAAATTAGGACCGTATTGTGTTTACAAGCTAGTTCCAGGGTTTGACTTTTGGGGGCTGTGGCTGGTAGAGCCCGGAAAGATTCGGAGAGTGAGGCTGCGAATTTCTTAGTCCCACCTGAAGAAAACCCCTCAAACCGACACCTGAAGCTGTCAAAGCTTCAAAATCGCAACCAAAGACTCAAAAACCCTAACCGGTTTGGGGTTTGAATCTATCAGTTCTTGAAGGCTCATGGAAACTTGACAGCTGGGCATTTCAAGCATCTTGATTCAAGCAAGGAAGTAGAATAATAATTGAAAACAAACAGTTTGGGTTTGCGGTCAGGAGGGCTTAGTAAGTGTGTTCTCATGGGGATATCTGGGGTCATCTTAGCGCTTATCGGGGGCTACACGTATATACTTACTGCGCCCCCAAACCCCACAAGTAGTAATTACCCATGAACCTTTCTGTTGCATCGCTTAAGCACCCCCTAAACCCTGTACCCACTGTGCCAGGCGACAAGCGCTGTGTTGAATGACCTCGCAGTCTCGCGAGCCTCCGCAATACTTCGACCTTAGAAGCTTAGGCGCGCGGGCTTCCAGCGCTCAGCGCTAAAGGTTTAGGGTTTAGGGTGTATGGTTTAAGGGGTTCAGGGTGTAGGGTTTCGGGTCTAAGGGTTTAAGGCTTAAGGGTTTCCGGGTTTAGCGTCATTTAAACCCTAAACCCTCTTACAGCGCTTCAGGGACCTCCAGAAAAAGGAGTCCTTCTTTTTGGAAACGCTTTGGTATGTGAGAATTGGAAGGCACAGGTCCCCTTTGTGTACAGCCTGTACTGAGAATCCCACTGGTTTGGTGCAAACATCTTGCACCGGAGACTTATGTTGAGAAGCGCCGTGTATGGAAACTAGGGTCCCTCCTTAACAGAACCGTGTGATTCCAAACAAAGGTGGTGAACCCTGAGTTAACCTATCTGTACCTTTAGATCTAAACATTTCAAGATAAGCCCTGAAGCCCTTTGTGCTCGCTTGCCCCAATGGTGAAAGTAGACCACAACCATCTAGAGCCTTCAAAATGAACTAATCCCATAGTTGTTTCCCCATCTTCCTTATGTGAACATACACATAATCATAAAATTAGCAACTAAATTAGATAAACCCTAGACCCTAAACCCTAAACCCTATAACAGAACCTACGCTAGCAGTAGTCAGGAGTAATCACCTTCTTTCTGAGGGAATCGAGGGTGCCTTGGTTTTTTTGGCCGCCCTCCAGGAATCAGACTCAACTGAAGATGTTTCATTGACAAGGTGAAGCTTAAGAAGCACTAACCCCCTACAACCCTAAGCCCAAAATGCTATAGCCGCTGCCCTAGGCACTATTACCCTAAACCCTAAACCCTATACTGCTACACCCTAACCGTGGACGACCATTTTGGCACGTCATGCTCGACGTGAAGCTGCAAGACACAAAGCTTTTTGAAAGTCGCAAGTTGAGGCTTGACCTAGCTCATTGTTGGGCTTGTCTTGTTTTTTCGGAAGGGATTACCCGATCCCCAAAAGTAGGTAGAATCATAGCCAAAAAGACCTGAAAATGGCCCAAAAGGCCATTATTCTACAGACTTTTGGGGTTCAGGTACGATGCATTCCGCAAAAAAGGCTCCAGATAGGAGGCCCTCGGGGGCACAAGATGAAACCGAGCTGTGAGTCCTACAAGGTGAAGCAGTTTTTGGTCTCTTTAATGCATCTAAGGGTCCAAGGACCCAAATAATAGGGTTTTAGGACCCAAATACTATAAAGTTAATGGTATTCGGGCCCTAAAGCCCTATTATTTGGGTCCTATACCCTTATATAATCCCCATATATCCCTATATATCCCCCTGTACCCCCTTTAAAGGGACCCTAGTATTTGGGTCCCTGGACCCTTAGGGATGACGAACAGCCCATAATTCCAAGCTTGGAAACTGTGGAGTCGATATTTTAGTACTTGGAGGGTCAGGGGACTTAGTAAACTATATTTATAACCCCAATAAGCCATATAAGAACCCCAATTATCCCCATTATTCACCCAC